>PJEM01018372.1:0-19013 GCA_004023845.1 Helogale parvula | reverse complement strand
ACATGCACACTTCACCCGGGGAGGATGAGCTTGGCATCCGGGCTCTCGGGTCTGAAGATCAGTGGTAGAAGGAGCCCATGCCACTCTGTAATTACTGACAGTTTTCAGTCCAGGGCAAAATATGTGACTTGCCCTTGTTATCATGCTCCTTTAAGTAATTCTAAAAGGTACCACTTTCCGTTGCATTTCTGGATTGGGCCCGTGCGGGACGGTATCTGAGCCCTGGGACCCATGGGTGTAGTGTGACCTCAGCGGTGATTGCGCCAGGGTCAGGCGAGGGCGATCAGGCCTGCCTCCCATCGTGACCCTCTCCGAGGGCTGACCTGCTCCCTGCCCGTGTCCACCAGGCTGGTCTAGGAGAGGGCCTCTGACCGACCCACCCGGGGCGTGGTCCCACAATACGTGCGTCCTAGGAGTGGGGTCTCAAGGCCCACGACCATCTCATCAGGGTATACTGAAACGGACCCTCTGACAGGGGAAGCTGCTTCCTCCTGGACGCCCACCAAGCCTTTTCCACATCCGAGCTCCCTGCCACTTTGTGTTCCTTCCCGATCTCCCCACCACCCTTCGCCGCACTCCTTCCTGGTGTCCGCCACACCACTGCCTCAAAAGCAATCTTTTTCAGGTGGATGACCTAAACTGTCTTATGAGCTATGACGCAAGGAGGAAAATGCAGCTTCCTCTGCCCCCATCACTGTCTGGTTCGTCGGCCACAACATCTGCTCACGAAACGGTGGCTTTGGAATGATGTCCTGGTGCCTCTGCGTCACATGTTTGTTCAGAGAAAGCGTTTGAAGGGAAAATTTGCATCAATTCAATGCCCCTTTCTAAGTTTGTTAAGTTTTGGCAAATCCATACACCCGAGTACCCACCAAAGTTATTAAATCAGTCGCACCAGTTCCATCCTCCGAAAAAGTCCCCTTATGCTCCTTTGTCGTCAGACCCCCCAAATCATCTGTCTACTTTTTCATGCTAAAGTTTAATTTTCCCATTCCTTGCAAACTGGGGAGGGGCAGAGAGAGAAGGAGAGAAGAGAAAAGGAGAAAGAGAATCTCAAGCAGGCTCTGCACTGATGGCACAGAGCCCGACATGGGACTCTGTCTCGTGAAATATGAGATCATGAACTGACATAAAATCAAGAGCCAGATGCTTAACTGACTGAGCCTTTCAGGGACCCCAGGAAGATCTTTTCATTGTCTACTACTATTTCTTATAATGTGATATGAGAATAGGAATTCTAAAGTCTCTACAATGAACTTTATTAAGAAATTCATTGGTCAACGGATATTTTTTGTTCTTGTGCAGTCCAAAGGCTTAACAGACGCGCAGCGCCTTCTCCTAGGTCACACGGTACACACACTGCGTAGGGAAGTCTTGAGTTATTCGCATCCTATAGTTACTTTGTTCACTTTGTCCTAAACGATCTATTAAATTCTAAGTGAGGAACATTTTAATAATTAGTATCATCAGAGTTTTGTAAGTGTTCATGTTGTCTTATTGACGGTTTTTACTTATATCTTTAATTTTCTTTTAATGCTGGAAAGTAATTAAGGAGAGTGATGCAAACAAGATGGAAGACGAGGAAGTTACAGGCCATTGTTCCCCCCAACGAACTAAACAGTTACACTGATGCAAATAACCTCATAGCAACCATTCAAAGTTCTTAAGAAAGCCAAGCACTCAGTCCAAAAAAAAAAAAAGAAAAGACTACTTTTATTTTTTGTTAATTTTTTAGATGCTTATTTATTTTTGAGAATCAGAGACAGAATGTGAGCAGGCAAGGGAAAGAGAGAGGGAGACACAAAATCTGAAGCAGACTTCAGGATCTGAGCTATCAGCACAGAACCTGATGTGAGACTTGCATCATGAACAGTGACATGACCTGAGCGAAATTCACCTGCTTAACCGACTCAACCACTCAGGTGCCCTAGAAAGACTACTTTTGAAATGGTGGGAAAACCAGGAACTGAAGGAACTTTCCTCAACACAACAAAGACCAGAGATGAGTAAGTCATTAGAATTTGAAAGAACTTAACCATCTTCACCAAGATTGGGAACAAGACATGAAAACCAACTTTCGTTTTTCTTTTGAATATCATACTGGAAAGTCTAGCCACAGCAATTTGAGGCAAGAAAAAGAAATAAAAGCCTTTCATATTGAACACTGACAAGTAGAATTGTTTTTTTTTTAAGCAGATGATATAATGTATGTAAAAAACCCTAAAGATTCCACACACACACCAATCTCTTAGAACTAATAAAGGAATTCCACAAAGCTGCAGGATAAACATCAACATGCAAAACCAGCTCCATTTCAAAAACTAACAATCCAAAAAGGCAGTTATCAATATTCCATTACAATAACATCAAAAAGAAGAAAATGCGAAGAAATAAACTTAACCAAGGAGGCAGAGACTTGTACACTAAAACTACAAAACTTTGCTGAAAGAAACTAAAGAGGACAGAAATCATTAGAAACACTGTGCGTATGGTTGGAAGACTTCATAGTGTTTAGATGTCATTATCGCCCCAACAACCTACAGATTTGATGCAACCCTTATCAAAATCCCAATGACGTTAGGCAAAAGTAGAAAGACATATCCTACAATTGATATGGAATCACAAGGATCTCATAATATCGAAAACAATCCTGAAGAAGAAAGTCTGAGAGCCATACTTCCTAATTTTAAAACACTACAAAGAGATATTACATAAGCAAAAGAGTGTGATACTGGCATAAAGACAGACACTCAGACCAATGCAGTAGAGAGAGCCCAGAAAGAAATACTCCCTTGTCTGTTCAAGTCATTTGTGAAATTGGTGAGAAGACCATTCACTAGGGAAAGCTCTGTCCTTAAACAAATGGTGCTGGTAAAACTGGATGACCTCATGTTACAGAATGAAGCTGGATGCTTACTTTATACCATCTACAAAAACTTACCCCAATTGGAACAACAACCTAGATGAAAAGCGAGAAGTATGGATGTCTTAGAGGGGCACATGGGAAAAACTCCCTGACGTTGGATTTGGGGATAAATGATCAGATTAGACATCAAAAGCACAGGCAAAGAAAAAATAGATGAATTGGAATTTACATTGAAACGTAAAACTTTTGTACTTAAAGGGACACTCTCTACTATACCAGGTGTGGGTGTGTGGTGTCCAGGGTGAGCACTTGGGGCACAGGTTGGCCTAGAGCCCCTCCTCCGTTGCAGGGCACATCCAACCCCACTGCTTCTTGCTCCCGATTGTACCAGGTAGTTCCTTTGCCAGGACACCTTCTTCTCTGTCTCAGATGCAACTTCCACAGGGACCTTAGTGAGGGCATTGACCTTTGAAAGCTTAGCCTTTTCCCCTTTAGTTTTATTGTCACTGGGCCTGTCTCCACGGGGTGCTTTTCAAGAGATAAGATGGGCACTCCTGAAGTGTTGCTCCCTATGACCTTGCCAAGGGCCCAAGGTTTCAAGGAGGAAGATGTTTCTAGGTCGAGGCCTGGCTCCCGGGGAGCCTGAGGATCCCTGATATTTTTTTCTGTAATTGGAACCCTTTCGAATGTAACCCTCTCTCAAGTGAAGCTCCCTGTATTTAATGTTGTCCATCAGCCCTGATCAGTTTCCCTTTGCTTTGCTCTCTGTTTTGGTGTCACCTCTGCAGAGGCTATTATTAAGAGCTTTGTTTTGGAAAAAACCTTTTTCCTTCATATCTTCTGTTTTGCCATATTTGGTATATTGTTTCTCATGGTGTGGCATTACGACTTCAGCTCAACAATCAAGGACTAATACATGGGAAGTTTGGGCAACATCTTGATCAATCCTCTCTTCCCTGATACGAATGATCCTTTCCAGAGTATGTCTTTACTTCAAGGACCATAAACTGTGTAATCAATAAGAAAAAATGTAATCACTGGTATATAAGACACTGACTTCCTTAGTAAAATGTGGTCCTACCACCATTCACCATGTCTGTCTTCTTTTTTATAGATATTGCACTGACACCAGGCCCCTACTCAGAGACCTTTTGAGTGGGGTGCGTGGGCTGATCCCCCACACTCTGAGTGGCACCCGAACAGGAACCTGAGTAGAAGGCATATCAAAGGTAAGGTAAGTGGAATATTCTCTGAAATAGTTCTACTTGTTTCGGGTTGGTTAGGATCTCACCCAGAGTGCTGCAGACCCCTCTATGCGTCAGATAGAGAACAAGGAGGGTGAGTAAAGTAAAGAGATTGCCCAGTTAAGTGTTTTTCTAAACGTCTCGGTCTTGTCTGTAAAACCTCGGTGGGAGGGAATGTAATAACCTCTGGTGTGTGTGTGAGAGTGAATGTGCGGCTCGGTCTGGCTTGCCAGCTGAGTTCGAGTTTGTGGCTCCACGGGTGGGCACCCTTAAGGTCCCCAGAAGCCTTCGGAGTCCGAGAGGGCTGGTCTGCGATACCGTGGTGAATAGCATATGGTCTATGACGGCATCGGAATCGTTTCCGGTCGATCGTAAGTCACAACGCTGAGTCCGCTACAGCTAAGCTTCACTTAAGTTCCTTCAGGACACGGCCAGACAGGCATCTGATTGGTCTCCTCATTAGAGGGGGCATCCTTACCCTCTGTCTGTCTTTGCGACACCGTATCATAAGAAATAAGGGATGGGCAACACAGCTTCTAAAGAGAGGAAACTTTTTACTGAAATACATTTGCACCTCCTTAATCAGAGAGGGATTAAGGTGACTCATAACCAGGTGGCAAGACTTTTACACTTTGTTCAAGAACGATGTCCTTGGTTTCCAGGAGAGGGCACTGTTGACTTACAAACGTGGAACAAAGTTGGGGAACAGTTATGCTTGCATTATCCCCTGCATGGACCAAAAAAATGTCCCTGTAGATGCTTTTTCTCTGTGGAATTTGATTGGAGATGTTTTAGATCCTGGCCATAGGGGAAGTAAATTGTCATCTAATTATATAGCCACAGAGACTACTCCACTTTCCTCTAGAGGTCAGACTCCTACTCCCTTGGTCATGGCAGCTCAGGACAATGAGGACTGTGAGTGGGATGATAGTGATGGTAATGAGAGAGATCTGGCAGATGAGGAGGCTCAATGTGAGGCAAAAAAGGATTCCTCTATACCCATAAAATCAAAATTGAGAAAATTAAAAAGGGACTTACAGCCTTTAAAGCTACAACAGGAAGCTAAAGTGACTCCTACAGCTCCCTATATGCGCCAGAGTAGGGACCCTCCTTGTCCGGGAAAATTACTAAGAAAAGCACCTTGGTCCAATTCAGCAAAAGCTAGAAAACAAGCCATACTTGAAGGTGATTTTGATTTTCCCCTATGCTTTCCGGTTACGTTTGGTCCTATGAATGAAAGTGATGAGGCAGCCGGAGACCCTAATTGGAATCCTGTATCTTATAAGGTACTAAAGGAGTTAAAAGCAGCTTGTGCTCAGCATGGTCCTAACGCTCCTTATACTATTGCCTTGGTAGATTCCCTCACAAATCATTGGATGACTCCTTATGATTGGTTTCAAGTGGCTAAGCATTGCCTTCCCCCCGTGACTATGTCAGGTGGAGAGCTGAGTATGAAGATAAAGCCAGGGATCACTTGAGGAGGAGTAGAAGAAAGATGAGAGATGCGGGAGTCTCTGGGGATATGATTATGGGGAATTTAGAATGGGAAACGGCATCAGAGCAGATTCGTATTCCACTGGAAGGACTTAGGGCAGTCAATACCATAGCAACAGAGGCCTGGAAGGCTCTTCCCTCAGGATTTAGTTCAGCTACTTCTCTAACCGAAATAAGACAGGGAGCTGAGGAAAAGTATGAGGATTTTGTGGCTAGGCTTATTTCTACTGCTGGGAGACTTATTACTAATAAAGATATATCTGAAATGATGGTTAAACAGTTAGTTTTTGAAAACGCTAACTCCACCTGTAAGGCTTTATTGAGACCAATCAGGCAGACAGGACAAATAAATGATTTCATAAGGCAGCGTGCTGATGTAGGTCCATCTTTTGTACAGGGAGTAGCAATAGCAGCAGCCTTACAAGGAAAAACATATACTCAATATATGCAAACATATGGCAACAAGCCAAAAGGTAAAAATTCAGCCTGTTTCGAATGTGGCCAAATTGGACATGTTAAATCGAACTGCCCAAGAGTTAATAAACAATCTGGTCCAATTCATAAGCCTATAGAAGGGGGCCCTAAGACTCCATGTTCACATTGTCAGAAGGGTCTCCATTGGGCTAAAGATTGCAAATCTAAATATCATAAGGATGGAACACCCTTATCTCCTAATCAGGGAAACTTCCAGAAGGGGCCTGCCCTTCGGCCCCAGACAACAATAGGAGTGACATCGCTCAACCCATTCTCCGGAATGTCTCCGACCTCCTCCAGGCCACCCCAGGGAGTGCGGGACTTGACTTGTGTTCCACCTCCTCAGCAATATTAACTCCTGACATGATGCCTGTGGCGTTACCGACTGGAGTCACGGGCCTGCTACCTGAGGGGGTGGTAGGAGTAATTTTAGGAAGAAGTTCCACTTCCCTAAAAGGGATCCAAGTCATTCCAGGGGTGATTGACTCGGATTATACCGCAGAAATAAAAATTATGATCAGTCCTCCGAACCAAACTGTGAAAATTATAAAAGGACAGAGAATTGTTAAATTACTTCTGTTACCTTACTTAACCAATAATAAGTTTCAAACACAGAAACCTAGACAGGATAAGGGTTTTGGTTCTACTCATCTGGCCTTTGGGTGCAAGAAATTACAGATAAGAGACCTTTAAAAACTATTAAGTTTAACGGAAAAGAAATTAAAGGGCTTTTAGAAACAGGGGCAGATGTTTCATGCATGTCTGGAAAAGACTGGCCTTCATCCTGGCCTACACACTCCACTGTTACATCCGTGGTGGGAGTCAGAACTGCTCCTTCTGTTGCTAAAAGTTCACAAATCCTTCACTGGAATAATGATGATTCATCTGGCACTTTCACTCCGTATGTGATACCTTCCATTCCTTTTACCCTATGGCGCAGAGATGTTCTCAGTCAAATGGGACTCTTGCTTTTAAGCCCTGATGAAATTGTAACTGGACAAATGTTAAAAATGCATTTTAATCCTGACAAGGGGCTTGGAAAGACTCAGCAGGGAATAAAAGACCCAATCACATCTACAATAAGAACAGGCAGACAAAGTTTAGGATTTCAAGATAAAGACCCTCAAAATTTGTAGAGGGGCCGTTGTGCAATTGGCTGCTGACCTCCATTCAGTGAAAACATCAGGATCCCGTATGGGTGGAACAATGGCCCCTGACTGCAGAAAAATTGGAGGCAGCCACAGTCTTAGTTTCTGAACAATTACAATTGGGACATATAGAGCCCTCACTTAGCCCATGGAATACTCCTATATTTGTAATAAAGAAAAACTCAGGAAAATGGAGATTGCTTCAGGACCTAAGAGCCACTAATGCCACCATGGAGACGATGGGAGCGCTTCAACCAGGCCTCCCCTCTCCTGTAGCAATTCCAAAGGGAGACAATATTATACTTATAGATCTTCAGGATTGTTTTTTCACAATACCTTTACATCCTGATGATTGCAAACATTTTGCCTTTAGCCTGCCGTCTCTGAATCTAAAAAGGCCCTTTCAGAGATTTCAGTGGAAAGTCCTCCCCCAAGGGATGAAAAATTCTCCTACTTTGTGTCAGAAATATGTTGATAGGGCTTTGAGTGAAATTAGAAATAAATATCCAGAAATCTATTTGATTCATTATATGAATGATATTCTCTTAGCACATCGGAACAAAGCTCATCTTCATGACGTTTTGGATGAATTGATCCAAACTTTATCTGTTCATGGTTTAAAAGTAGCTCCTGAAAAAATTCAGATTGATCCACCCTACTCCTATTTGGGAAGAATAATTAAAATTCAAACTGTGACTTTACAGCTTTTACAATTAAAAACAGAGCATTTATGTACTTTAAATGATTTTCAAAAACTCTTGGGAGATATTAATTGGACTCAGCCTCTTAAAGCTGTCTACTAAAGATCTTATTCCTCTGTTTGAAACCTTGCATGGAGATTCCCATCCGAATTCCAAACGAGAGTTAACTCCTTCGGCCTTGGAATCCTTATCCAAAGTTAATGAGGCTTTACAAGGAGCCATGCTTACTAGAATTAATTACAATGAGCCTTGGTCTTTAATAATTTTACCAACTAAACATTCTCCCACTGCTTGCCTATGGCAAAAGGGAATATTAGAATCGCTCTATTTATCAGCTATTCCTAAAAAGGTTTTGGCTGATTATCCATCCTTAGTAGCACAGTTAATTATTAAGAGGAGAAAAAGAAGCAGAGAATTGTTTGCTCAAGAGCCAGCAGAAATTGTCCTTCTGTATTCTGAATTTCAGATTGAGGAATTAATGCAGGGATTTACTGATTTTCAGATTGCCATGATTGGATATATGGGCAATCTTGGCTTCAATACACCTAAGGACCCTATATTGCAATTTGGTAAATTAAATTCTTTTATACTTCCTACAAAGACAAAAACTAAGCCTTTAGAGGATGCCTTTTTAGCATTTACTGATGGGTCCTCTAACAGCATGGCTTCAGTAATCATTTATAAAAACCCGTCTAAACCTAAAATTATTTCTTTTCAAACTAGGGAAACTTCAGTGCAGAGAGCTGAACTTGTTGCTGTTATTAGATTGTTTCTAGAAACTCCAAAGAGGTTTAATCTATTTTCAGACTCTAAATATGTGGTTGGACTCTTTCCAGCAATTGAAACTGCAACAGTTCCTGTCTACAAAACAGGAATTTCAAATTTACTTTTAAAATTACAGGTTAAAGTACAGCAACGCCAAGAGCCTTTTTACATAGGACACATTAGAGCTCATTCTAAATTGCCTGGCCTCCTCTCTGAGGGAAATGCTTTCGATGACTTTCACACTAATGTCGCTTGTTTAACTATAGATCCTGTGTATGAAGCTCAGGAATCTCATAAAATTCCTCGTCAAGGCTCTAAAGCTCTGAGGCTACAATTTAAGATTACTTGAGAACAGGCTCGACAAATAGTTAAAAACTGTTCTTCCTGCCCACCTACTAATTCAGGGGTCTCACATGTGGGCGTTAATCCCAGAGGCTTGAAACCTAATGCTTTATGGCAGATGGATGTAACTCATGTTAATTCTTTTGGAAAATTGTCCTTTGTTCATGTCTCTGTGGATACCTATTCTCATGCACTTTTTGCATCTGCTCGAACTGGAGAGGCTTTTGAGGATGTTCAACAACATTTATTTCAATGCTTCTCTGCATTAGGAATGCCTTTCAAAATTAAGACTGATAATGGGTCAACATATACATCAAAAAGTTTCAAAAATCTCTGTGAACAGTTTCACATTCAGCATTCAACTGGGATTCCTTATAATCCCCAAAGCCAGGCCATTATTCAAAGAACCAATCAAATTTTAAAAAATCAAATAGTAAGACTTCAAAATTCAGATTTTAAGTACGCCTCACCTCATCAGATCCTAGCTCATTGTATGTTTGTATTAAATCACCTGACTCCAGACAATTCAGGGGAAACCCCAATGCTTAAGCATTGGCAAAGCAAACTGACCACAAAGCACCTGGTAAAATGGAAAGATGTGCTCTCAGGAACTTGGAAAGGCCCTGATGTTTTACTAACAATGGGTTGAGGTTTTGCTTGTGTCTTCCCACAGGAAAGTGACTCGCCTGTTTGGGTGCCAGATCCACTGGTCCGATATGTCTCCACTTCGTCGTAGTCGTCGTCATCGTCGGACACGTCCCCAGACCACATCAAGGAGAGACACCGGGGAGTGGAGCAGAGAAATAAAGAGAATTGATTTGAATAATCATCAGCGGCAGGCAGCTGCCTCATATGCTTCGCTCTCAATCGACTCCGGACGAGATCAGCTTCCCAACTGGAAATACATACAAAGCCTGACCGCAGAAGCTGAGCAACTTTTAGCTTAACAACAAATGCCTAGAGAGCCAATGTTTCTAGTTTTTGTAACCCTTACTTTATTGGCTTTTCAAATGAACCCTGCTTATGCTATTAACTATTGGGCTTTCTTCCCTAATCCTCCTAATTTTCATCCTGTTACTTGGCATGGGGACTCTGTTAAGGTCTATACTAATGTGTCGTCCATCCTTGGAGGCCCTAGTGTTCCTGGTCCTAGAGTTTTTGTCACTGCATTTAATAAAAATTTTACTTATACCGGCATATCCTCCTCCTTACCTATCTGTTTTACTTTTCCCACGGATGGGCCATTCTCTATTCCTAGTCCTAATTGTGTTTCTACACAATTTTCAGGAGCCATTCACAATGGAGTCTTTCTAAAATCTAGTGCTCAAACACTAAAACTTCGAGCATTAACAGCTGTTTTCCCGGGTTCCAATGTCTCTGTTGTAAGAGCCTATCCATTTGAATCAATTCAAGAAATTATTAAATATTATGTTCATCCTTCTGATTATTCAGAGTGTAAGCCATTTGTCACCTATGTTGTGAGTAATAGTATTTGAGAACCACGTCCTTTTTAGGTTGTGTTTAACTCTACTAGACCTGTTCTCCTTAAAGAAAATAATAACTCATCTGTTCAAGATTGGAGTCTATTCGACCCTTTCTCTGATTACCGAAATTATTATCTAGGAAAATATGGTTGGAGTGACTCTTTTATGCCCTCTCCTATTTTGATTAATCGTGTATCTACTCGAGGATTTATAGCTCTTATATTAGTATCTCAGCAAAATCACAGTATTACATTTCACAGTCATATTTGGAAATTACTTTTTGCTACTCGTAAGGCTACTTATCAATTTAGTTCCAAGAAAGTCCAGTTCTTAAAGCATGTGTGACCTCTCCTTTTGCACTACTTATGACAAAAAGTCCTACTTCTTTACAGATTAAGAAATAATCTGATACTTATAGACTGTAAGGAATGTATTCTGTCTAATTGTGTCACTTCTGGAATGAATATCCATATGATGATGATTGTAAAACAACCGCCTTATATTATGATTCCTGTTAATATTACCTCTTCCTGGTATGACAATCATGGTATCAAAGCTTTGCAACTCTTAAATGGAAAATTATCTCGCCCAAAAAGATTTATTGCTGCCTTAATATTAGGAACAACAACATTAATTTCTATTATTACTGCTGTTACTGTTTCTACTATTACGCTGGTTAAGGAAGTACGCGCTGCCTCTTTTGTCAATGATCTATCCAAAAAATGTGACTTTAGCTCTTACCACTCAAGAAATTATTGATAGAAAACTTAATGATAAGGTGGATGCCCTAGAAGAAGCAGTTGTGTCTATGGGTGGAGAGCTATTAACTCTAAAAATTCAATTCTCTTTAAGGTGCCATTTGGACCACAAATGGATTTGTGTAACTCCCCTGCAGGTACGTGAGTCAGAACATTCTTGGTACAAGGTACAACAACATATTTTGGGGATTTGGGTCACTCTGACCTAAGCTTTGATTTAAGTGCTCTGCATAAACAGATCTCTGATATAAACGAGGCCAGAGGGGCCTTTAATGCCGATGATCTTGCTACTAATATTTACAATGGAATTGCAAATCTCGTCAAACATTCCAATTGCTTTCTATGATGGTTACAGTCGGCACCTCCATGGCTATAATATTGCTGATCTTATTTCTTTTGCCTTGCATTTACTGGTGCCTCAAACCTAGTGTTTCCCACCTTCAATTGGAATTTAAAACTACTGAGGTCTTAAATAAAAAATAGGGGGGAAATGTTGGGGCCCAGTAGGCCAAAAAACCTCCCGCAAGGCGACCTTTGATGGCACCGCCTCCAGGGCACAGGAGAGTCTATATAAGTGACCTTTGATGGCTCTGCCTCCGGGCCGCAGGAGAACTATTTGGGAAGTTGCGGAGCAAGTCCAAAGACCGTGAAACAGCATTTGGCCTCCTGGGCCGCACATGTGGCTTCTGTTTATCCTGGCTGTGGTTTTCTCGTTGCTTTGCAAAAGCAGAAAAAGACATATACCTTTAGGTTTTGAATCAACTTGGGTCAGTTAGTGACACCAGCTTTCCCTTAAATTATTTCTGCTCCCAGCTCATTGCCTGCTGTTGGGGGCAAACACAATCCTCTGTCTAAAATTAACTTTTTGGATAATGAGCATCTTGCCTAGACACAACTCCTGAAGGGCCTTGAAGAAAAGAAGATTCTTTGAGAAGCAGACTCCCTCATTCCTGTTTTTTTTTTTTTCCTGTCTTTACGGCTGTTCTCTCTTCTGTGATAAAAAATAAAAAAATCCTTCCCGGAACATGTTTTTACTCTTTCAAGGACCATAAACTATGTAATTATTAAAGAAAAAAATGTAATCACTTATGGTATATAAGACACTGCCTATCGTAGTAAAGTGTGGTATTACTGCCATTCACGCTGTCTGTCTTCTTTCCTACAGATATTGCGCCGACACCAACCCCCTACTCAAGACCTTTCGACTGGGGTACGTAGGCTGGCGTGGATTGTTATATACTTCCGTCTTATGACTGCTTTTGCTGTGTCCCAGAGGTTTTGGGCCGTCGTGTTGTCACTTTCATTGGCTTTCGTGTACTATTTAATTTCCTCCTTAACTTTGTGGTTGGCCCCTTCATTCTTTAGTAGGATGTTCTTTAGTCTCCAACTATTGTTGTCTTTGCTCTTTGCTCCCCAGTGGTTGAATTTGAGTTTCATAGGGTTGTGTTCTGAAACTATGCACGGTATGATCTCGATCTTTTTGTACTTGCTGAGGGCTGACTTGTGTCCCAGGATGCGGTCTGTGATGGAGAGTGTTCCCAGTGCACTGGAGACAAACGTGTGCGGCACTGCTGCAGGATGAAAGGTTCTAAATATTTGCGTTTAGTCCATCTGATCCAGTGTGTCATTCAAAGCCATTGCATTCCTGGTTGATGTTCTCCTCAGAGGATCCGTCCATTGCTCAGAGTTGGGTGTTGAAGTCCCCTACTATTATGGCTATATTTAGCAATGAGTTTCTTTATGTTTGCTAGGAATTGATTCATATACTTGGGTGCCCTCACATTTGGAGCATAAGTACTTGCAATTGTTATGTCATCTTGGTAGATAGACCCCTTAATAATGATGGAATGCCCTTCTTCATCTCTCGATATAGTTTATATTTTACAGTCTAGATTGTCTGATGTCGGTATGGCTACTCCTGCTTTCTTTTCATGGCCGTTGGCATGAGAGATGGTTCTCCATCCTCTACTTTATCTGAAGGTGGCTTCCAGGCTGACATGGGTCTCTTGTAAACAGCATACAGAAGGATCTTGGTTTCTTCTCCATTCTGTTACCCTATGTCTTTTGATTGGAGCATTTAGCCCATTGACGTTTAGAGTGAGTACAAAAAGAAGAGGTTTTTGCCATTATGTTTTTGGCAGAGCAGGCATTTCTGGTGGTGTACTCTGGTCCTATCCAGTCTTTGTTGCTTTTGGGTTTTTTTTTTTTTCCTTTCATCGCCTTTTCTCCTCTTAGAGAGTCCCCGATACATTTTCTTGCCAGGCTGGTTTAGTGGTCATGACTTCCTTTAATATTTGTCTGAAAAACTTTGGTTTTGTCTTTCGATTTTGTATGACAGTCTTGCTGGATATAGAATTCTTGGCTGCATATTGTTCTGATTCAGCATACTGAATATCCTGCCACTCCTTTCTGGCCTGCCACATCTCTGTGGATAGGTCCGCTGCAAACCTGATCTCTCTTCCTTTGTAGGTTAAGCCCCCCCCCCCCCACCGCCTTGGTGCTCTCATGATTCTTTCCTTGCCTGAGTATTTTGTGAATTTGGCTGCGAAATGCCTTGTTGATGGTCTGTTTTTGTTGTATCTTGTGCGATTCTCTGTGCTTCCCGGATTTTGATGTCTTTCGCAGGTTAGCAAACGTCCCTAAGCACTGCTCTTAATGGCGTCGACTATCTTCATTCAAAATCCCATCACCATTACATCATGAGGGTTTTTGCATATTTAGGTGATGCCAATAGTACACGTCAATGTGTTCATTGTATGCCCGACATATGTTCATGTACCTGGAAAACAAATCTCACTTCATACAGTATGTGTCACGGAGGCAGTGACAGTTGGACCTCACCTCCTGGTAGGGCTCGTGACACATTTGTTCATGGTACGTCACTTTTGCCACTTGACTCACACACAGCCCTCTTCATATGAGTCTTCCCAAAATCACTATCATCACAGAGTGCTGGGACAGGGTTCCTTCGTTCTGCTGGTGGCTTTGTGTTGAGTCACATGGAATCCTGTTCCAATGAGAATTGGAGAAATCAGGATGTACTAGGACTAGATGGGGAGACTCCTTCTTTCTCCACCTTCTTAGAAGGGGATCTCACATTTCTCTTCTGATACTGCTGCTGAGAAGAAAACCTGTCTTGCTCAGGCGCCCACCTCTGACCCTAGTTGCAGTTCTGTATGCTGGACAAAAAGTGTCATTCAAAGAGACCCAGAAGGTCTCCCTTAGAGACTGAGCATCAGTGTGAGCACTTGACTCTCTCCTAAGGAGCACCGTTGGGTATGTAGTGTACTGCAGGGTGTGGAACCAGAACCCCAGGTGTGGGAAGGGAGAATCCCCACTCACCTTCCTCGTCCATCTGCCAGTGGGAAGAGGGGCTGGATGAGGTCTGAAGGCTTTTGCCAGTAAACCTCTTAAGGTAGTTTTTGTCCGACAATATGAACACAAACAGAGCCAAATTATGATTCCAGGTTCCCTTGGAGCTAAATCTTGTGAAAAATAATGATTTTGATAGAATTTGATTTCCATATTCCTGTTTCCACAAAGAAACAGGAGAAGGAAGAGCCTACTGGATTTCTAAGTGTCATTGTGTCTTCGAGAAACTGTCTCATTGCAGGAAGGGTATCCTGGAAGTCTTTAATCTGTGGAGCATAAGTTCGATTAATGGCAGTCCATGAAAAAGATTCACCATCAGGAGAACCCGTATTACCTGAGCCCACGTTGCCTACAATTAACCACGTTTGTGCTCCTTGGGAAAGTACAGGGCCACCTTGTTGGTGTAGGACTTGTCTTCACAGATTCTTCAGTGAGTGGTCTTAGGGTCAAAGTCTGTAACTCATCTCGCTGCAATGCACTTGTATTTTTTTAGTTACACTGTTTTCCATTATATTTCTGTGGTGAAGAAATGGGAACATGACACCTGTCCAAGTAGACAGTGCATTGTTGTTAAATCAGTGCACAGGGTTGTGAAGCATGTTTCCAGGGTCTTCCGTCTAACAAGACAATTTCCCCACCAGCAAGGAATGGCCACACCTCATTGCTTCCTCCCCAAAGTCTGGGCAACCGCCCACCTGCCCTCTGCTACCAGGAGACCTTGACTATTTTCCAATCCTCCTGTAATTGCAGTAAGAGAGATTGGTTTCCTGAGATTGCTTATTTCACTGAGATGAAGGTCTTCCATGACGTTCCTGTTTCAATCAACCGGGATGTCCTCATCTTCTAAAAGCTAAATAATCTCCTATAGTATGAATATATCACTTTTTTTGTCCAAATTGCTGCATTAATGGGCATTGGACTAAAATTTCCGTACCCTGACTATATTGTACAGACTGCAGTGAACACGGGGTCGCAGGTATAACTTGGATATAATGATTTCATTTCCATTGGATATATACTGAGGTGCACGTTTCCTGGATTTCATGGGAGTTCTATGAGCCATCACTTGAGTATACTCAAGACAGACTTCCGTGATGGCTGCACCATTTTGCATTACAGTTATCCACAGTCAGTGCTTCAGATTTTGCCCATATTTATCAATTCCTGCATTTGGTGTTTGCTTTTTGGTGTTTGGTTTGGGTCCCAGCCATGCTAACAGATGAAGTGATAGGTGCCTGTCCTCGTAATTGCATGTGCCTCATGATTGGTTATGTCAGTGTCTTTACCTCAATCTGCTGGCCATTGACTTTGTTTTCCCTTGGACCCATGACTATGCAAGTCTTTTCCTCATCCTCAAATTTGGCTAGTTCCTCGCTCTTCCCATTTTGCAAATAAACGCTTTTTCTGATAGAAGGTTTGGCAATATTTTCTTGTATTGTGTAGGTTGCCTTCTGAATCTGTGGCTTGTTGGAGAGAATACCCTTGCCCCGCTATAGTCTTGACGAGTTCGCCGTAAATGTGACAGATTCCTTGGGGCCTCTCTGTTCCTGTCCATGCTCTATCCCCCTGTTCAAGGATTTTCATACCATAGTGGTTGCTTTGTGTAGTTTTCTACTGAGTTTTCCGTCCCCATGGATGGATCCTCCACCATGTCCTTCATTCTCAAGGATCTTGTGACTATGTGGGCAGCTCTGTGCTTCCAGATGTATGTTAGGATTTTCGATATCTAGGAAATGACATTGTGGCTTGGCTAGGTGTGTCATTGAACCTGCGATCACTTCTTCTAGGAAGTGGCTGTTGACTTTCCTCTTTTGGTGTCGGAAGGCCTCACACAGTGCCTGGTTGGGGCCCAGGAACTCCTTACTTACTTACACGTCAAAAGGCAGATCCGGCGCACAGTTAACGTCAGAGGAATAAGCAGGGGAGCAGAGGTGATGTCTTCTTCCTCTTTGGATTTTCGTGCTGTGCGATTGAGAGTGGAATCTGCCTAAGATCAACGTTACACAATCCCTCCCTCACTTAGTGCCCTTCAGGAAAATAACACAATAGCAGAAAACCTCTGATGACTCCCTCCCACCAGCCATATTTCAAGTGTCCCATAAGAGTTGGTATTTCTGGATGGGACATGCAGAGGGGCAAGGTTTAACGGGCATGTAGAAACCATAGTATGATGATGATTTCTGCAGTTTCTCTGTCTCTGGGAAAGTCTGAAACTGTGATCCATGTGTTTCTGAAGGGCTCCTACTAGGTCCAGCCCAGTGATCATCTGCGCACCGACCGAGAGTTCAGACAGATGCTATCTGACCCTCAGAAACCTCAACTTGAGTAAGACTGCTGGGCTAGCCCCACTTGCTAAGACGATTTCTCATATTTTTGGTCCTACAGTTTTAACCATTGAAAGGCTGGGAAAATCAAGTAATGGTATTATCGATGAAATTTGAGGTAGCGAGCAGCACTCAGGAGCAGTGGGAGAGGGCTGAAGGTTCAGTGGGGTTGCACAAGATGGTCTGTAGACCGTAGAAACTGGACAGGACACCAGAGAGGAGAGGGAAACAAGTGTAGAAGTTGGATTTGTTTTTTCAGAGGTCACGGACATACTGTCAATGAAGTTATGTCCCTATGCATTGAGGAGGCTGTGTTTGTAATGACTATTTCTAACGTTGCTCTTCTGAATTACCTTTCCCATCAAACTGGCACTTCTGTCCCTTTGCCATTGCCAAACGTCACAGCTTGGTTGGCACCCTTCAGGCATTGCACTTGAGGGATTGCGGTTTTTCCTGTCATTTACCCACGATGCACACGGCCTGAGAAACAAACCCCCAGCAGTCAAAACCCAGGACGGCAGGGCAGGGGCTATGATGACACTATGATGTAGCCTTCATTTGTCCCTGGGAGGACCATGGAAGGGTCTCTTCCTTCTTGCCAGCCATGGATTCTGCAGGGAAACCACCCCAAGAGCTCAAAAGGCATGCTCCAAAATAAAGCCTAGACCTGTTGTAAGATCTGCCCCAAACAACAGGTCACATGATCTCCTGTGAAGCACCCAACCTTTCTTGTTCTCGACGTTTCACTCGTAGTACATCACTTGTAGCCCCATCACAGCACACGACTGAGCACAGCATATTAACATGTTCACGACTCAGAATGAGAAACTGAGGACGGGAGCCCTCTCCTACCTCTGTCAGGTATGTGTAAATCCTCTTGGTAATGTCAACCCTGGGCCATCATTTGTGGTGACCGTGCATCATTGCGTTTCTATTGACGGCCCTGCTAAACAACTGTATTTGCCCACAACCCCGGGCTGTGGGCAGTTTTCAGTGCAAACCAAAGATAAACAGTTTCTTAAGTCCATTTGTGGCAGAGATTTGTCAGGCATCAGGGGAGTTGGAAGAACAGGGAGAGTGGAAGGGTGAACTATGAGTAGTGTGTGACGAATTGTTCTATGGCCTCTGCCAGCAAGAGGCCGACCCCCTCACTCTCTGTTTCTCTGCAGTTTCCAGACGTCTGCTGCAGCTGTTACTTCCCCAAATCCCCAGATGTAGTGCCAATCAAAACATCACCAACAGTTAAAAAACATAACAGCTTGTCGCCTGCCTCAGTGATCCCTCCTCCTCCCCCAAAAGATGATGTCCTGGAGGAAGGTGCCATGGAAACTTACTCATTATGCTGATTAGGAATAATTATTTCATTCATTTTCCTATACTTCCACAACAGCTTAGAATGTTGAGGCACGTTTTTCAGTGATTTCATGTCTGAAATTAAATTCATGAAGTCAACCATAGTACAGTACCAATAGAAATGAAGAACTAATTTTCTGGTGGTTTACTCTGGTCCTTTCTAATCTTTGTTGCTTTTGGTCTTTTTCTTCTTTTCATAGTCTTTTCTCCCCTGAATGAGTCCACTATACATTTTCTTGCCAGCCTGGTGTAGTGGTCACGAACTCCTTTAATTTCTCTCTGCCCGGGAAACTTTGGTTCTGTCTTTTGATATTGTATGACAGTCTTGCTGGATATAGAAATCTTGGCTGCATATGTTTCTGATTCAGCATAATGAATATATCCTGCCACTCCTTTCTGGCCTGCCACATTTCTGTGGATAGATCTGCTGCAAACCTGATCTCTTTTCCTTTGTAGGTTGAGGATTTTTGTTTTTCTCTTGGTACTCTCATGATTCTTTCCTTGCCTGAATATATTGTGAATTTGACTACAAAATGCCTTGTTGATGGTCTGTTTTTGTGGGAGTCCTCTGTGCTTCCCGGAATTTGATGTCTGTGTCTTTCCCAGGTTAGGAACTTTTTTTGCCATCTTTTGTTCACATAACCTTTGTATCCCATTTTTCCAGTCTTCATCTTTTGGGACCCGATTG
>PJEM01018371.1:0-19003 GCA_004023845.1 Helogale parvula | reverse complement strand
GCTCAGTGAAGAGCCCTACTCAGGGCTGGATCCCACACCCTGGGATCATCACCTGAGCCAAAACCAAGAGTCAGATGCTCAACTGAGCCACCCACATGCCCCAATAAATTCTTTTTGAATGAATGGCTCACAGCACCTATATCAGGGATTTGTTTCCACTCCCATCTGTATCTCCTTATTTAGACTATGGGTTGGGGCTATGTCTTTCAATTCTGTATCTTCTGCAATGACTAAAGCAATACCTGGCAATGGCAAGTATTCAAAAACACTAAATGAACAAAGAAATGAATGAATAAGAAAAGGCCAGATAATATGGTTTCTCTGTTGCCCTAAATAACAAAGATGGCATCCCCCAAACACACATTTCTCTTGAAACCCCACCTTTCCTCCGTGCCACCTTGCTTCATCAATGTGTTCCCTTTATCTCCCCCTGCTCCTGCTCTGTCTTCTACACTATCTCTCTATCCTCCCCTGGACCCCTCACTTCCAAGTTTCAGGTGGAATTACTTCTCCACTTAGTCTGAATGTCTTTAAAATGTACATAGTTGACTATTAATTATGACCTATTTCTGGGACACCTGGGTGGCTCAGTTGTTGGGCTTCCGACTCTTGGTTTTGGCTCATGGTTCATGGGATCAAGCCCCAAGTCAGGCTCTGCATTGGCAGAACAGAGCCTGCTTGGGTTACTCTTTCTTCTCCTTCTCTCTCTGCCCGTCTCCTGTTCAAGCACATGTGTTCACGCACCGTGCTCTCTCACACTCTCAAAATAAATAAACCTCAGGAAAAATATTATGACCTATTTCATTTGTGTCTTCTCTAGCTAATAAGCTCTTATCAGCACTCAGCACAGATCTGAGCATACAGCAAGTATTTTAAAGATACCTGCTGCATGAACCATCATCCATAAAACCTCAGTGCTTTGGCATAGACAAATTTAGCATCAGAGTGGGCAACCCATTTCCTCTTCACCCTTTTTGCCTCCAAATTGACATCAGCACCATTCAGAGCATTCTCAGAAGTCTCTCTGAGGAATTTACTTAATTTTTTACTTCCTGTATCCTTTAGGTGACTCACCCAACTCTCCTTCGGGATAGCAAGGGGTGGGGGAAGAAGTGAGGTAAGAGAGGGCTAGGAGAAAAAAGAGAAGCTTGGAACAAGATTATACTTAATATATTCCCAGGTCACAGCAAGCAAAAGGAAATGAGAGCCAGCCCTTGTGCTGAGAAATTGCTACTGATGAAAATAGGAACCTTGTCAAACAGACAATTTGCAGAAAACAAATGATTAATATATAGATGATTGTTCAATACATAATCAGAGGAATGCAATTTGAAATGATGAGATACCATTTTTAACCTATTGAATTAGCTAAAATTACACTAACATAATATTCCATGCTGGCAAAGATAGCGTGAAATAGGAATTTCACTATTGATAATCTATTTAAAGAAATAATCTGAAACCTAGGAACATTTTTACACACACGGATGTGATCACTGATCACTGTGACATGATTCATAACAGCCCCAAACTGAAAAGTAATTAAATATTCAAACGATAGAGAACAACAAAACCTTGAGAAACCAGAAATGGTGCCTCATTCTTTTACTGCTGTTTAGAGTGCCCAACACATGTAAGCGCAACAAATATTGTTGAATGCATGACTTAACAAATGGCTCTGGTGTACCCTCCCTCTAATGTACAATGAAGTCATTAAATAAATGGCTCTGGTGTACCCTCCCTCTAATGTACAATGAAGTCATTAAAAACACATTCATAAAGACTTTCTCATAATATTAGCTATATTTACGCTGTGATGTTATATTTTTTAAAAGCAGGATATAAAATTGAATATACAGTGTGACTTCAGTTATGATAAAAACTCATAGAAAAGAAACTGGAAATCAACCAAAACAACAGTAATGTTTTTTCTTAATGCTTGAAAATAATCTTAAAGTATTTTTTTAAATGGGCGTATATTACTTTTATCATTAAGAAAAATTAAGCCCATAGTAAGCAGTGGCAGTTGCTCTTAATAGTCTAGGGGGAAAAAATATGGAGAAAACATGGAGGATAAACCATAAGTTGATAATTATTGTAGATGGATTGTGTAGTACATATAATATGTAGTCTCCCCATTTGACTGCATGTTTGAAATTTCCCATAGCAAAGAGTAAAAAAAAAAAGTAAAGCCTGTAACACCATGGTGTCTGGGGAGAGTACAAGCAGTTCCATTTTTACTGAAGTATAAAATACTCAGAAGTATTCTAACGTCCACTTTTTCACATTTTAGCATCTCTGAAATAAGAATATAATTTATAATTGATAGCATTTTAGATTCTCTGAAACATAGTACTTATAATACTAGGTGAGGGAGGAAACAGGAAGTGACACTGGAGCTCCCTAGATCATCAAGGTCTTGAATGCTAGCCCAGGGGCTTGGACACTGTCCTGAAGAGAACAGGGAGCCGCTGAGGGGTTTGTGGTGCCCACTATTGGGCCTATCACCTGGAAGGCTTTCAGAAAGTGTGTGCTAAATGGTGAGGCCACTGAAGATGGAGACACTGCTGCTTATGCCAAGGGCCTAGGAAACTGCCCTTTATGGGACAAGTTCTTGAGGCCTTGCTCTGACATCCTTCTTAGCATCTCATTAGTCCCAATTCTCTTCAGCTCTGCAGGGCAGAACCATTGGGTTGTCTGATAAAGTTGTCTTTTTCTCTCCAATCGCCCATGATCCTTCCATTTTCCTGAAAGTAAGAATCATTTCTCCAAAACGTAAGCCAGCATCACAGCTAAATAGCTAATGTGAATGTCCACAGGCCTGGGTTTCACAGCACTTTCTGACATGACATTTGAATCCCAAAAACCCGCTTGAAACCTGGCCAGAAACCTCCATATGAACTCATTTCCAAACAGAGACACAAAGAATTAAAATATAGATGGCAAATAAGAGATTAGGATAAACTCCTCAGGGGGTACTGAGTCAGTTAAGTGTCAGACTTTGTGGCTCAAGTTATGATCCCACGGTTCAGTTCGTGAGTTCGAGCCCCAGTCAAGCTCCTCGCTGACAGCACAGAGCCTGCTTGGAATTCTCTCTCTTCCTTTCTTTCTCTCTGCCCCTGCCTCCTCCACTCACCTTACTCTCTTTCTCTCTCAAAATAAATAAATAAACTTAAAAAAAAAAAAAAAAAGAACGAACTTCCCAAGACTTCTAAGACTTCACTAGAAAGATAGTCCAGGATCTATGCCCCACCCTAGGCTGTGCTTTCCCTTTGGTTTCATAGCTGCTTTCTTTGGGGAGCTGTCCAGAGTCACCATAGCAGAAAAAGTCCCTTGAGGAGCATTTGCATACAGGTGCCAGAGTGTTCTAAAAATAGGATAAACACAAAGTAAATGCCTTGAAATTTATTTACAAAGGAGGGGAGACAATCATCTGAAGAGGGAGGAAGTACCTGTCAGAGGTGGCCTGACAATAGTAAGGGAGCCATATGGTGCAGGCCAGGGTCAGGAGGCTTGGGTATGATTTAACTCTACCACTAACTTGCTTTGTGGGATTATAAATATGCCCCACTTTGGGCCTTGGTTTTCCATCTTTAAAACAGGGACATTAGGGACACCTGGGTGGCTCAGTCAGTTAAGTGTCCAACTTTAGCTCAGGTCATGATCTCACGGTTGGTGGCTTCAAGCCCCGTGTCAGGCTCTGAGCTGTCAGCACAGATTCTGTATAACCCCCTCTCTCTCTACCCCTCCCCTGCTCACACTGTCTCTCTCTCTCTCTCTCTCTCTCAAAAATAAAATAAACATGAAAAAAAAATTTTAAGACAATAGGGGCATTAGACTAGATAATTTTTAGGGTCCCTTCTAGTTCTAAGCAGTCAGGATAAATAGTAATAATTATAATAATTAACAAAAATTGAGTATTTACTAAATGTCAGGCACTGTGACACGTATTTTTCATGCATTACTTCACAATCCTCACAACCAGCTCTGAGTGGGTAGGACAAAGAAACCAAGGTACAGAGAGGTTAATTACTTGCCCAAGTTAGTAAATGCTGTGCCATACTTTTTTCCAGGATGCTAGAATGCTAAACTTATCCCTTGTTTTCTAATCTAATAGTTTTACTGACTTAAGCTCATGCCACCCCTCCCATTCTTTCTCCTCAGATTCTTACCATTCTGAGCTAGTCTCCAGGTCCCAAATATTGTGCTCCTCAAAGTCTCTATGTTTTCTTCATGCTGTTCCCTCTGCCTAGAACAGCCGGATCTCCTGCCCTGATGAACCAGCCCCTAATTACCATTTAGAATTTCATTCAAATCTCCCCCCAAAACCCACAGGCAGAAGTAATGACTCGCTGCCATTTGCCAAGCACTGAGCTAATTCATTATTACAACTTTCTGGAAGAGGACCCATTATCATACCCCTTCAACAGACGAGGTAACTGAGACTCAGGTTAAATGCTTGCCTAAGGTCACATAGCTGATAAAGGTCTGAACCACGTAGTCTGACCCCACAGCCTTCCTAACCCCTATTCTGCCCTCTCGCTAATTAAATACTGTATGAATTGCCAATACCACAAGACCACAAACTCTTTTAGTTTTGTTTGGCCTAGTTTTTATTTTTCAGGATTGACTGAACTGCTAGGAGGTAAATCTGGAACAGCAAACCTGAGGGAAAAAGTCAGGCTAGAGTCAGAACCAAACTGGAAAAAAGAAAAAGATAAAGTCCTTCATTCTGTCTAACCTCTCTCCACCATTTTAAACCCTGTGGAAATAAGACAAAAATATATATATTTTAAATACTATATATTGGTATTCAATTCTGTTCCCATCTCAGGGATGGAATCACCTCCTCCAAGAAGCTTCTTAAAACCCTCATTCTAACCATCTCCCCTAACTTCAGTTTACCTTCAGCACTTAATTTACCATTTAACTAAAACATCGTAAGCACTGAATGAGTGGATACTGTAAGGGGCAACAGTAAGAGCATGGATTTGGGGGTCGAACACATCTGAGTTCAAATTCCAGCTCTGCAACTTCCTGGCATGTAACCTCAGACCAGTTATCTGACTTTCTGAGTTATTGCAAAATGGGGTTGAAAATAATATCCTTTCTCTGTATTGCTGGGAGGATAAAATAACTGTTGTGACAGTGCTTGTGCAGCTGTAAAGCTCTGTATAAACATTAGTCATGTTCATTCAATTTACATGCCCTCAATTATCTGCTGTTCCTGCCCTGGTGCCACATCCAGGGAAGGTCTCAGACTCCGGGAGAGCTGGAGGTATGGTAAAGTGCAAAGAGAGAGAAGCCCAAGAAAACAGGGCTGGTAACTACCTGAGCAAACTTCCGCTGGAAGGAAATTAAAAGGATAATTATGCCTCCACTGGTGGTAAATTTCCAGGTCAGCCTTTGGGCTCAATCAGTTGACACAGCAACACAGCAGTCGGGGAGGACAGTATCCTGAGAGAACATTTTCTCTCCTCACAAAATGACTCCTCATAGGAGGCTGAACACAATGTCCAACCTTAACATCACCTCTGATTTCCTCTTTTCTCTCTCTCTCTTCTCTCTTTCTCGTCTTTCTTACCTCCCTCATCTCTCTCTTTGTTTTTCAAAGTTTATTTATTCTGAGAGAGAGAGAGAGAATCAGTGGGCAAAGGGCAGAGAGATCTGAATAGGGCTCTGTGATGACAGCACAGAGCTCAATGTGGGGCTTGAACTCACAAACCATGAGATCATGACCTGAGCCAAAGTTGGACTCTTAAACACTGAGCCACCCAGGCACTCCCTCCCTCATCTCTTCCTCCTCAGTCCTACCTAGGAAACTGAAGGGCTCAGCCTGGAGCCCTATTTAAAATAGCTCCTGCAGAGGAGGCTAGTATGTCCTTGGATGCTCCAAGACAGTACTAAATTGTCACTTGGGGTTAGGTCTCATTTTTTTATATGCAGAAACACTGTGGGCTGGTGAGAATAGTCCAGGTTTGAGGGTGAGTCACAAAAGCCTGGGTTCCAGTCCCACTTAACCCATTTACCAGCTGTGTGACCTCTGGTAAAGTACAAACACTTCACTTCCCTGGTCCTCAGTGTCCTCATGTGTACAATGAGGATGACAAGATCCTCTCTCAGGATCAAATGAGATCATTGATGTATCTGATGATCTAACTGGACTGGTGTCCACATGGCTCTGAGAGGAAAATCACATGAGAAAGCAGTGTGCCCATTCTACAGAGAGGCTAACCCAAGAGGAACCCCAGACCTCTCTGCCACTGAGAAGCAGAATTGACCGGAGGAGATTCCTGAGAGAGACAAAACTTAACATGGGCCAAAGGAGGGTCAGACATGCTGGGTGCAGGAAGAATGGCTGACCTTGACTTTAGGACGTATAAAGCCACAGCCTGAGCACTGACTTCCATTTTGCCAAACTCTATTGAATGCTTACCCTTTGCCAGGCCCTACTGGGCAATGGAACTGTAGACATGAATCAGATCTGCCCCTGCCCTCAGGGAACTTGCAGTCAGGGAGGAAGACAGATAAGTCAAAACACTTGCAGTATAGCTGTAAGTGTAGCAAGTAAAGGAAGGGCCCTTAACCTAGGCTAGGGGTGAGGTGGGTCAGGAAAGTTTTCCAGGGAAGGCTTTATTTGCACTGAGCCCTTAACGTCAAATGGAAGTTTGCTGGTGGAAAATGGGGGGCAGGGAAGAGGGGAGAAGGAGGGAGGGTAATCCCTACGGAAAGGGAAAGCAAGACACAAAAAAAGTTTATCCTAATTCTCACAGCCATAAGCAACCTAAGCAGACATGACAACTAAATGCAGTATGGTATTCTGGATAGGATCCTGGAATAGAAAAGGGATAATACGTAAACGAAGTCTGAATAAATTATGCACTTTGGTTAATAACAAGGTATTAATATTGGTTGATTAGAACAAATGTACCATATTAATTAATGTAAGATCGTAATAGGGGGAATTGAATGTGAGGTAAATAAGAACTTTGTGCTATCCTTATAGTTTTTCTATAAATCTAAAACTATTCTAAAAAATAAAGTGGTTTTTGTTTTTTTAAATGCATCCTGTGTTTGGATTCAGGGTTTGGAGAACATGTGAGTGGAGTGTGCACTGCCTGAGGATTAAGTAACTGAAGATGGAGCTGGGAAGGCAAGAAGGGCCTCGAATGCCAGGCAAAGGAATTTATTGGATATCAATGGACAGCCCTTTCTGGGTTTTAAGCAGTGGAGGGACAGTAACTAGAAAGCATATGGAAGGAGCAAGACTGGGGGCAGGAGGATTCCTTTGGGCTACTGCTACAGTCTAAGGGGGAAATAAAGAGGAATCTGAGGTAGGAAAGGGGCAGAAGGGAGGCTCACAGTTAACCGTAGATAAAATGTTTACAGAAGAGAACCAAGGAGGGAAATTTGAGAGATAGAATTGCTAGTTCTCATGAATAACTGGATGATGAGGACAAAAGCTGAGAGGAATAAAGGAGGACCCTCAGTTTTGAGGTGGAAGCTCAAAAAGAGAGGGAGTATAAATATTCCCTTGGATTTGACTTCCCATCCTTTTCCTGCCTCCTCCACCTCCACCCTGGGGCCTGAGCTCAGAGTCTCTGCGTCATTAGCACAGAGCTGACAGACTTCACAGAGGAAGGTGAGAAGCACAGGAGTACAGAGAGGATAAGAATTTCCAGCTGTCACCTGGCAACCCAAGGTGTGGGGCAATGGTTTTGGGCAATGGTGTGGGGGAAGAGGAAGTCTGTAGAAGGAAAGAAATATAAATTCTCAGTTGAATGGCCTCCCCTACTCCTGCCCCTGCCCTTCACAACACATCAGGCAGTACTCAAGCAAGGTAGGAGATCTCTGAAGGCGTTGAAGGAAACTGGGCATCTTTGAGAGAAGAGCACTGCTGCTCTCTCCATCTCCCACTGAAAATGGGGGTAAAAGGTCCATGACTCATATCTAATTTCTCTGCTGATAGACTCAACCCTGTAAACCCCACAGCTCACGATCTTTGCTTTTGGTTTTTAAGGGTTATTTATTTATTTATTTTGAGAGAGAGAGAGAGAGAGAGAGTGTGTGTGTGTGTGTGTGTGTGTGTGTGTGTGTGTGTCTGTGTGTGCACATCCATGAGCATGAAAGGGAGAGGGGCAGAGAGAAAGGAAGAGAGAGAAACCCAAGCAGACTCCAGGTTGACAGCATGAATCCCATGAACTGTAAGATCAAGACCTGAGCCAAAATCAAGAGTTGGACACTTAACCAACTGAGCCACCCAGGCACCACCAATCTTTGAAATGGTAGTAACCAAGATAGGTCACAATAGTATGGTGCAAGAGAACACTCATGAATTTTGTCCTGGTTCTACCAATCATTATGTGGGATTGGGCAAGATTATTGAGCACCTAATATTTTATAGGCACCACGTTGGGTCCTTTCCCTTTATTATCTTACTTAATCTTTAGTGCACTACTGAGAAGTAGCCATTAATATTATTCCTATTTTATAGCTGAGGAAACAGGTTCAGAGACATCATTACTTATCACATTGCTTGTTCCGTGTTTTCATTCTACTTCTTCCTTAGCTGAACGAACCTGGTCCCCCGTCCTTCCTTTGAATCTGCCAGAACCTGCAGCAGCAACAACTATATACCTATCTATCAGTGTTGTACAACTTTGTATGTCCATTAGAATCACCTGTGAAATTATAGTGGGGTGGAGACAGGGAAGGGAAGGAGAACAAATGGAAAGCTAAGAGGGGATAGTTTACAACACATAACCCATCCCGTTCTGGGTGTTTGCTTGGAGGCTCCAAATTTCAGCCATGATATTGATACCTGTGAGGTCCCTGGGGTTTACAGGGCAGTGGGAAGAGTTGGGAGGGGAGCTGGCTATGAAAAGAATACGGGCTCCACAGCAGATGGCCCTAATTTTGAATCTCTGCTGTGTCATTCACCAATCTTAGTAAGATTAAGTCAAGTTCCTTAACTTTTGAGTCTTAGTTTTCTCATTTGTTCTGTGCGGCATAGTCGCAATCATTTTTTGAAAAATGCTTGGAAAGCACTTGCACAATATATAGTTGCTTCCCAGTAGATTATAACTCTTAGCAACATTTTTACCATCTATTGACTGCTTTCTAAGCACCCATGCCCTTACCCATGTGAAGATATAGCAAGAAGAGTAGGGGCACAGCACACAGGACATATGGGGGTTTTAAAGACAGACCTTAGCTCAAATACTTGACTCTGTCACTTGCTATTTGTATGAACTTAAGTAAGCTACCTAACTTCTTTAGACCTCAGTTTACTTATCTGTAAAATATGGACAATAACATCACCTAATTAATAGGGTTTTGTGAGGATGAAATGAGTTGATAAAAGCACTGAGCATAGGGGCACCTGGATGGTTCAGTCGGTGGAGCCAGTGATCCTTGATTTCAGGGTCATGAGTTCAAACCCCACATTGAGGGAAGAGATTACTTAAAAAATATCTTTAGCACTGAGCACAGATAGCCATCAGCCAGTGCCACTGGCAGCTTATGCCTGCCCTGTGAGAGGTATTATTATCCCCATGGTGCAGGTGAGGATATTTTACATAAATGGTAATTCGTGTTTATTGCCACAATAATTATTGATGTGTGAAAGCAAGAGGGAGGGAGTCCAAGTAAGAATGGCACCTCCACTAGCCTCCTGACCTCGAAAAGCAGGGACCAAGAGGAAGCAAGGCCCTATTCCTCTTCTCCCTACAACTACTGTCTGTCTTGGTGCTATTTGTCTGCATTTTAATTTCTTATATTGGACCTAGTATTCCTCTATTCATGTCAGTCATGGCAAGCAGCCCAAGCCACTCAAGCCATCATTGATCTCTGGACTCTGAATCCCATACAGCTCTGCACATTATCTTTCCAAGCATCTCCCCACCCTCCCTGCGGACACCTTTCCCTTGGCCTTCTGAAACCCACAGTCAGTCAGCAGAGAAATCTTTTTCCTCAGCCTCTTCTCTGAATGTTTTCTTCACCCCTTTGCTGTGACTGAAACCAGCTTTCCCTAAGGCCACACCTTTCCCTAACACCTCCAAATTGATAGTCCCTTCTTTTCTTACCACCTTTGAATCTCTGGGCCAGGAGGTGGGATATTGCTGCTTTTCATCCCTGGTTCCAGGTCATTTTCTTTCACTCTTTCAAAAATAAAATCAAAACACCTTCAGCTTTGAATCTCCCATCATGAAGAATGTGCAACCCACTTATTTGTCTACTGACCAGTCAACAACTCCTGGTTCATTGTTACTGTCTCCATAATTCTTGGTGATTTCAATATCCACAGAGATCAGCTTTCCAATACCTTGGACTCTCATTTCCTTGAGTTTCTTTCCTCTAGTAATGTTCATTTCTAATCCCAGCTCAGCCACTCGACCCTCATCATCATACCCTACACCTTGTCATTGCCAATAGTAATTTCCAGTCTCCCATTTTCCGATCTCTATGATCATTCTAGCTCATTCCTTCAAGCTCATCAACCCCTATGATCTTTTCACTGAACCCACTTATGTCATCACCTCCCTCTCTGCCCAGTTTGAATCCTATGGCCAATTATACAATGGCTTCCCTATACACAACCCTGACTCCCCTGGCCTTCTAAACAATACTTTCATTAAAGCCAACTCTCCACCTACTCTATGTCTGTATCCACAGAACAAACCATGGTTGGAGAGAAACATACAACCATGCTTCAAATTCATGAATTCATGAATTTAAATTTATGATCACTAATTTCAAGTAGAGCCTTAATGCTAATGAGCAATCAAATTACATTTCCCCAGTCTATTCACTCTTCCTAGATGACATTCTCCTTGAATCTCCATACTGCCTGTTCCCCATCCTCACTCTCAGCTGATGACCTTGCTTTCTACTTCATCCCAAAATTGTATCCAGGAGAACTCCCACTAGCACATGTAGCCCCTGGCCACACCTGTGCCCAGCCTCTCTATTCTCTCTCCTGTTGATGTGGATACACAGTTTGTACTCCTAGCAAGGGCTCACACTCTGCTTGTGATGCCACCTCCTCTCACCAATTCAAGGATATTAGCCCAGGAATTGTCCTCTCTCTCCTATAGCACCAGGTTTGTGTTTTTGTTTCTTTGTTGGCTGCTTGGTTGGTTGATCTATATTGGACTGTTCCACCAGCACACAAACATATGGTACTTCTATAATCTTAAAAAACAAAACCCTTTTCTGTCTCACTTTTCCCTTCCCCTTCAGGTACACTATCCATTTGAGTCCTTTTCTTTCTTTCTTTCTTTTAATGTTTATTTATTTATTTTGAGAGAGTGCACTTGAGTGGGACATGAGCAGAGAGAGAGAGAGAGAGAGAGAGAGAGAGAGAGAGAGAGAGAATCCCAAGCAGGCTCCATGTTGTCAGCACAGAACCCAACATAGGGCTTGATCTCAGGAACTATGAGATCATGACCTGAGCTAAAACTGAGGTGGATGCTCAACTGACAGAGGCCCCCAGGCACCCCTCCAACAGCTTATTCTATATCCCCATTCGGTTTTCCAACAGGCTTTTCAAACCTAACATAATCAAAATTCAGCCCCAATTGTCTTTCCCAAATCCTACTCTCCCCGCAGTCTTCATTTCTCCATTAAAGGCATCTTCTACCTTCTGGTCACTCAGCCCAAACCCTCAGCATCATCCCTGACTCCTCGTCTTCCTTCTGTCTCCACTACCAATTCATTAGCAAATCCCATCAAGCAATATTTTCAACATATATCCAGAATCTAACCATTTTTACTACCACCACTATTAGCACTCAACTTCCAAACACATTATTCCTGGCTTGGATTATCACAAATCCTAACTGATCTTCCCTGCTTCTGCCCTTGTCTGTTTATAATTTATTCTTGAAATAGGCATAATCCTTCCTCAGAGCAATATCAAATATTGAAATGTAAGTCACTAAAATATTCTGGAGTTAGTGATGGTTGCACAATTTTAGGAATAGTAAATATCTTTGACTGTCTACTTTAAAAAGCTGAATTTTATGAGATATGAATTGTACCTCAATTTTTAAAATTATTTAAATATGACATAAATTGGATCTTGGAACAGTAAAAACACGTTATTTGAAAACTAGTGAACTCCAGATAAAGTCTATAGTTTAGTTAATAATGTTGCACTAATTTTAATTTTTTAGTTTTGATAAATGCACCATGGTTATGTAAGATGTTAATACTAGGGAAACTGGATGAAGGATATATGAGTAGTCTCTGTACTCTCATGACAAATTTTCTATAAATCTAAAATTATCCAAAAATAAGGTTGATTTTAAAATTGTTAGTAAGATCATGTAATTTCTCTGCTCAAAACCCTCCCATCTTATTCTGAATAAAACCCAAAATCTTTCTCTAATTTTTTAAGGAATCTTCATATGGTCCATAGTGGCCGCACCTACATTCTCACCAACAGTACACAAGGTTAGAAGAGTGAATAAATGAAACAATGATTCTGATTTCCCCACATCCTTGCCAACACTTGCTTGTTTGTTTATTTGTTTGTTTTAAACAGCCATCCTAACACGTGAGGTAATATCTAACGGTTTTGATTTGCATTTCCCTGATGATTAGTAATGCTGAGCATTTTTCATCTACCTGTTGACCCATTTGTACGTCTTCTTTGGAGAAATGTATTTTCAAGTTCTTTGATAGAACTACCATATAATCCAGCAATACCACTTCTGGGCATGTACCCAAAAGAACTGAAATCAGAATCTCAGAGGTATCTGTGATCCGATGTTCACTGAAGCATTATTCACAGTAACCAAGATATGGAAACAACCCAACAGTCTATTGACAGATGAATGGATAAAGAAAATGTGGTATACACATACAATGGAATATTATTCAGCCTTTGAATAAAGAAAATTCTGCCATTTGTGATAACATGGATGAGCCTGGAGGACATTATGCTAAGTCCATAAGTCCATTATGCCAGTCACAGAAAGACAAATACTGCATGATTCTATTTATATGACATATCTAATGTAGTAAAATTCATAGAGGCAGAGAATAGAACAGTGATTTCCAGGGGATAGGGGGTGGGAAAAATGGGGAATTTCTTAATTGGTATAAAGTTTCAGTGATACAAGAGGAATAAGTTCTAGAGATCTGCTGTACAGCATAGTGTCTATAATCAACAATACTGTATTGTGCACTTAAAAATTTTATTAAAAGGGTGGGGCGCCTGGGTGGCTTAGTCAGTTGAGCGTTCGACTCAGGTCAGGTCATAATCCCACGGTTTGTGGGTTTGAGTCAAGCATCAGGTTCTATGGTGACAGCTCAGACTTTGGAGCCTGCTTTGGATTCTGCATCTCCCTCTCTCTCTCTCTGCTCCTCTCCCACTCACTCTCTGTCTCTCTCTCCTTCAAAAATAAACCTTAAAAAAATTTTTTAATTATATTAAAAGGGTATTCTTACCAAAAAAAAATATTTGGGGAAGGGGACACAAGAAAACTTTTAGATGTGATAAATATGTCTGTCATCTTGATTATCGTGATGGTTTCACATATGTTTGCATATGTCCAAATTAATCAAATGGTATACATTAAATATGTACAGTTTTTTGTGTATCAATTATATATCAATTAAGCTGTTAAACTGCAAAGTCCAGAGGAACCTGGGTAGCTCAATCACTTAAGCCTCTCTTTTTTTTAATGTTTTATTTATTTTTGGGGCACCTGGGTGGCTCAGTTGGTTGAGCAGCTGACTTTGGCACAGGTCATGATCTCACAGTTTGTGGGTTTGAGCCCCGTGTCGGGCTCTGTGCTGACAGCTCGGAGCCTGGAAGCCTGCTTCAGATTCTGTATCTCCCTCCCTCTCTGACCCTTCCCTGCTCGTGCTGTCTCTCAAAAATAAAAGTATAAAACAATCTTTTTAAAAATAAATATTTTTTAATTTTTTAACTGTTTTTATTTATTTTAGAGAGAGAGAGAGACAGCATGAGAAGGGGAGGGGCAGAGAGAGAGGGAGACACAGAATCTGAAGACAGGCTCCAGGCTCTGAGCTAGCTGTCAGCACAGAGCCCGATGTGGGGCTCGAACCCACAAACCGCGAGATCATGACCTGAGCCGAAGCCGGACGCTTAACCAACTGAGCCACCCAGGCGCCCCCAAAAATAAATATTTATTTTTGAGACAGAGAGCACAAACAGGGGAAGGAGCCAAGAGAAAGGGAGACAGAGGATCTGAAGCAGGCTCTGTGCCAACAGCAGTAAGCCTGATGTGGAGCTCAAACTCACAAACTATGAGATCATGACCTGAGCCAAAGTTGGACACTCAACTGACTGAGCCATCCAGGTGCTTCAACTGCCTGACTTTTGATTGTGGCTCAGGTCATGATCTCATGTTTCATGAGTTCAAGCCCCTCACTGTGAGTGCAGAGCCTGCTTGGGATTCTCTCTCTTTCCCCTCTTTCTGCCTCTCCTCTGTTCACTTTTGTCTCTCTGCCCCACGCTCTATCTCAGAATAAATAAATTAAAAAAAACTCCAAAGTCCAGTTATGAAATAAATAAGTTATGGGATGAAGAACATAGCATAGGGAATATGGTCAGCGATATTATACAAACAATAGCTACACTTATGGTGAGCACAGCATAATGTATAGAGAAGTTGATCACTATGTTGTACACCTGAAATTAATGTAACATTGCAGGTCAGTTATATTCAAATAAATTTTTTTGCTTTTTCTTAATGTTTATTTATTTTGAGAGAAATAAAAAATTAAAAATAGAACTACTCTATGACCCAGCAGTTACACTACTAGGAATTTATCCAAAGGACACAGGAGTGCTGATGCATAGAGGGACTTGTACCCCAATGTTTACAGCAGCACTTTCAATAACAGCCAAATCATGGAAAGACCCCAAATGTTCATCAACTGATGAATGGGTAAAGAAGATGTGGTTTATATATTATACAATAGAATACTACTTGGCAATGAGAAAGAATGAAATCCTTCCATTTGCAACAATGTGGATGGAACTGGAGGGTATTATGCTAAGTGAAATAAGTCAGTCAGAGAAAGACAGATATCATATGCTCTCATTCATATGTGGAACTTGAGAAACTTGACAGAAGACCATGGGGAAAGGGAAGAGGAAAAAATAGTTTCAAGCAGAGAGGGAGGAAAACCCATAAGAGACTCAAATACAGAGAACAAACTGAGGGTTGATGGGTGGGGGGGCATGGGAGAGGGGGAAATAGGTGATAGGCACTGAGAAGGGCACTTGTTGGGATGAGCACTGGGTGTTGTATGTAAGTGATGAATGATGAGAATCTACCCCCAAAACCAAGAACACACTATATACAATGTATGTTAGCTAACTTGACAATAAATTATACCAACAAAATAAAATAAATAAATAACCTTCCACTTCAGGGGCACCTAGGTGGGTCAGTCAGTTAAGCATCTGACTTTGGCTCAGGTCATGATCTTGTGGTTCGTGAGCATAAGCCTCACATCACGCTCTGTGCTGATAGCTCAGAGCCTGCAGACTGCTTCAGATTCTGTGTCTCCCTCTCTCTGCCCTTTCCTGCTCACACTCTGTCTCTCTCTCAAAAATAAATAAACATTAGAAAAAATTGCAGAAAAATAACAGTCCACTTACTATCTCCCTTTTCCTGTCATATTTTTCTCTAGAACACTATCATCATAACATATACTATATATTTTACTTGTTTACTGCCAGTCTTCCTGCTTATATCTAGGGAAATGTGGGATAGGGCATTCTGTCTGTTACTTTTACTGTTGGATCTATAGCACCTAGAACTATACTTGTGGGTACAATGTAAATATTGCTGAATGAGTAAATAAATGAACAAGCACACAGAAATCTGTAAGGAGGGAGTGTCTACACCACATGGCAATTGAGGAAGAAGCAGGCGCTGTGACTGGTACATACGGGAGAAATCCAGTCACCTTACTGGAAAACCAGTGCACAAAGCATACTACAACTCATGCCCTCCTCTAATGTCAGTCCCCTTGCTTGGGATGTCTCCATTACAACCTTCCTTCTTTCCCCATTCTGTAGTGGTCCTCTTACTGCTCTTCTCCCAGAAGCCTTTCTTACCCTCTCTTACTGAACTCTTTCCTTTAAACTTCCATTACATTTACTCAGCACCACATATCTTAGTTTTTTATGGTTTTCTAAATTGTTTTATCCCCCCAGCTTGCCATCAGGGCATAGCTCTGGTAGTCAGCCACCAACCACTGCAGACTTAGCTCAGTCTCAGACAAAGAATTCAGGTGGATGTTCATCAAGTCCTAAAAGATGCAGAGTCCAGCTTGGATAACATCCAGACTTCTGGTGCCACAAATCAATCCCTGAGAGTACCAGAGTTAATAATAACAAAAACTACCAACTAAGGATCATTTACCACATGCTAAGCATTATCTTATTTCATTCTCTCAACACTATGTAGTTGTTACTAAAATTATCCTTATTTCAGAAAGAAGAAAAAGAAACACTGGGCAGTAACAGGACATGAACAAGGTAACAGTGGCAGAAATGGGTTTGGAGTATGGACCTGGCTCACTCCAAAGGCTCTGCTCCTAAGGACAAGCTGCACGGCTTCCTGAACATGCAAATCATTTCAGGGAATGTCAGAACATTGCCTCTGAGTCAAAAACTGAGGTCAGCCTGGACCACAGACCTAGATGAATGAGACAGACAGCTCTGCCTCTGAGGATGTTATTATCTGCTAGACCTGACTTTCATTACAATAAGGCCACCTCCTCAATCAACCCGTCCCTGATGCTGTCAAGCTGAGAGGGAGCACTCCCTCTCTGAACTCCCTAAAAACTTTCGTACCTCTCAGGCATCATTCATGTCTATAGCATCATTGATCATCTGCATGCATGTTATATTGTCTTACTGCACTGAGTGCCCCTTAGAGGTAGGGATGTTGTATCACCAGTCCCTGCAAAGCCTACCACAGCCAGGCATATAATGGGTCCTTAAAAGTGACCATGCTTTTGCAAATAAATGTCTTTCTTTCCTTTTGCTTATAAAGATCTTCTCAGGCATTAACCTGAAAAACTCTGACTCATTTGCCAAGACCCAGCTCAAGTGCCCTCTCCTCTGTGAAGCCTAAAATAAATTCCCCAGGCAGAGGTAGCAGCCCCTTTCCCTTTCCTAGAGCACTTTCTTCATCCCTGTATTATATCATTCATATTGTGTTATAGCTGTTTCTTTGCCCTCTTATGACAGTGCCTGGCATGTAATAGGTACAGGTTTATGGAATGAATGAGTATGCAGATGGCTTGTAGGTATTTACTTCTCTCCTACACCAATTTGGGGGGAGGTAAGGGGTAGTCGCCCTAAAGAATGCAGGTTCCTGGAATAGCCAATCAGGACTTCTGGTTAATTCATTTGCAAGTTGCAAAGGCAGCCAAGGCCTGGAATTCTGGTTTGACTTCCCATAGTCTTTGTTGTGATTTTAAAATCAGATTAAACCTCTCCAGCAGCTGGCTCCTACAAGCTTTGGAGAGATGAAAGTGTCAACATGTCTCTGCAGCCACACCAGGAAACTTGCTGCCTAGAAAAATCAATTCTGATTATCATAAGAGCTAGCATGAGATGTACTCAGAACTGTTTCCAGAGTCCTGGAGCAACAGGGACCTGTCAGAGCCCTAGTGCTCCTGTTCAGCCTCCAGCCTCTTCTGTGCTGCCCATCAGTCTCTCTGTGGGTCCCCAGTTTATATTCAGATTTCACCTTCCCGAAGTGGGAGAAAGAGCATTGAAATGTGTTAGGAAACCTCGCCGCAGGCCCTTAGTAAAGCTGTATCTCTCTGGACCTTAATTTCATGTCTCAAATGAGAGACTAAGATGTGATAAGGTCTGAGCTCACAGGCTTGTTGGGACCTAACAATGTGACAGGCATTCTTAGCAGACAGTGTAAGCCTAAGAAGCAAACAGTGCCTGTTTCAGGCAGTTGGCAGAGGGGACTAATGTCAGAGGAGAGGGAACACAAGTTCGAGGCTCAAAGATAGGGTGCATTTCATAGCGGCACTTTCTACAATAGCCCAATCATGGAAAGAGCCTAAATGTCCATCACCTGATGAGTGGATAAAGAAGATGTGGTATATATACACAATGGAGGACTATATGGCAATGAGAAAGAACAAAATCTGGCCATTTGTAGCAAAGTGGATGGACCTAGAGGGTGTCATGCTACATGAAATAAGTCAGGCAGAAAAGGACAGATACCATATGTTTGCACTCATAGGTCTAACAGGAGAACTAACAGAGGACCATAGGGAGGGGAAGGGGGAAAGAGAGTTGGGGAGACAGAGGGACACAAATCATGAGAGACTATTGAATACTGAAAACGAACTGAGGGCTGAAGGGGGAGGGGGAGGGGGGAAGGGGGTGATGGTAATGGTGGGAGGCACTTGTGGGGAGAAGCACTGGGTGTTATATGGAAACCAATTTGACAATAAACTATTATAAAAAAGATAGGGTGCATTTATATTAGATCTTTTCTGTGTTTTGTTTTGTTGCCTCTATCATTTATTTGTTTATTCATCTATTGAATTTTTAATTTTTAAAAAATTTAAAAAATTTTTTAAATGTTTATTTATTTTTGAGACAGAGAGACACAGTGCAAACAAGAGAGGGGCAGAGAGAGAGGGAGACACAGAATCCAAAGCAGGCTCTAGGCTCTGAGCTGCCAGCACAGAGCCTGACGCAGGGCTTAAACCCATGAACCATGAGATCATGACCTGAGCTGAAGTCGGCTGCTTAACTGACTGAGCCACCCAGGCGCCCCTCTTTTCCATGTTATGAATAGATGCTGTGGTAGTCAGAACAATAGAATCCCCAAAGATACTTCTATCTTAAATCCCAGAACCTGTGAATATGTAACCTGGCACGGCAAAAGGGACTTCATAAATGGGATTAAATTAAGGTTTTGAAATGGGAGATTATCCTGATTACTCAGGTGACCCCAAGATAATGACAAAGGTC
>PJEM01018370.1:0-19009 GCA_004023845.1 Helogale parvula | reverse complement strand
CACTTTCCTACAAAAGGCCATATGTCATTCCCTCTCATTGCCATGTAGTATTCCATCGTGAAAATATACCACATCTTCTTGATCCATTCGTCAGGTGATGGACATTTGGGCTCCTTCCATGTTTTGGCTATTGTTGATATTGCTGCTATGAACATTGGGGTACATGTGCTCCTATGCATCAGCATTTCTGTCTCTCTTGTGTTGTACCCAGATTTTAATATCGCCCCCAAAAACCAGAGACCGCCAGGGAGGTCGAAGCACGCATGCAAAACCAAAGGGCTTTATTACGAATTTAGGCCCGGCCAGCCTAAACTCGGGCTCACAGACTTCAACAACACACTGGATCCACGTGGAGCGAGCCCCGAACATGGTGGGGCAGGGCCTTTTATGAGTTTGGGAAGGGGGAGTTACAGGAAATTGTGACACAGGTACAGGGGTCCAATCAATATAGCATCACATCATTCACAGTAACTTTAACCAATTACAGAGTGGACCCAGAACCCTCAGGTAGGGCGTGACTAGGACCCTCAGGTAGGGTGTGACTAGTCTTAACCTCCATCTTTAGGCCCGCCCTCAGAAATATTAATGGTGTTAGCTGGCCTTCAAGGTCAGAGGGGAAATCTGAATCAGACCTGCATCCTTACAGTATCAGTATTTTAAAGTAAATCAATAAAGTAATGCAATGGTTTGAACATTAGAATTTATTTCCCTTTCCCATGAAGTTCAAAATGAATATTATTCATTAGCAGGTATTTCTCCTTCAGCTGGCACCAACCCAGGCTTTCCATCTTCCACATATGGCTTCTAAGATTTTGAAGCTTTTCTCTATGAGGTTGTGGAAGGAGAAAGCATAGAGGATCATGCATGGGCTGTGCATAGAAGTAGACACATCCATTTTGCCCACATTTTCTCGACCAGAACTCAGTCATATGGCCAGACCTATTTATAAGGAAGGCCAGGAAATACATACAGGTCAGTTGTGTCTAAAAGAGAAGTAGCTAAAAACTTTGGTAAGTAGCTAACTAGTTTTTGCATAGAAAACAATACTGTGGAAGATAGAGTAGGAAAACGAACAAAATGCAATTCTTCTTGACATCTTTCATCAAGTTTCATGATCAAGTTTCACCGCATCACTAGACTTCTCAACCATGTTAGCTAACATTCCTTTTATTGTCAAAGGTTGTTTTGTTGGATTTTCTGCTACTTGCTATGTCAAACATTGTAATTAATACAGTTGCCAAATGTATTTTCCATTAACATCAACAAACCATCTTTAACATAGCATTGTTCCCTGGTACCTTCATCTTATCTCGTTGTGTAAAGCAAATCTTAATGTTGAATGCTTGAGTTTCCAGTAAAGCATTTGACTTATCAGGCTACATACTGGGAGATTAGGCTCTGCCCAAAGGATGAGGCCTCAACATAAGAAAGGAGTTTGGAGGCAAGCTAAGGTCTGAAGAAGCCCTTGGAATTCATATTTCTTTGAGGGCTAATCTTGTAGTAGAAATGTGGTCTGTGATGATTCCCTATTGCCTCAGAATCTGTGACCATACCTTTGAATTTTCCTAGAACAGAAAAAAATCCACAGATTAGTCTCTGATTCACACTTGACCCATGTTTTTTGTTTTTTTTTTTTTCCATCTTACAGATCATTAGATCCCAAATTATTTCTTAGTGATAACCAAGCTGAACTCATGTCTTTAGCTAAATTCAAACAGTTGTACTTTCCAAGGCAAAAATAAAGCTGGGCATTGTTCTCATCTTCTGGTGTCTGCCTCCTTTCATTTCCTTTGTAACAACAGAAGCTCTTCTTTCTATTTCTTTTTTCTGCTTTCAGGAATCATTTATTCATTTATTGATTCAGCCAACAAATGTTTTCTGAATGTCTTCTGTGTATCAGACACTCTGCATTATGCTAGAAAAAAGCCAGAGCTACTTCCATAAATTGGACATAAGAAAAGCTCATATAGCATTCAGGCAGTTTCTAGAATAGTAATGTGATGTATGGGAATGAAATAAAGTCTTTGAGGTCAGATACTACTGAGTTTAAGCTTCAACTCAATTACTTACAGGTTGTGTTAATTATGAAATGAAGCTATCCTGTAAGCCTCAATTTCTCCATTTTAAAAATGTGGGTAACACCATTGTTTCAAGGTTAGAATAATAATTAAATGATACAATGCTAGCAAAAATGCTTGGCACAGAGTAGTACAATGAATACTCCCTTTTTCCCTCTTTCTTTCCTCTCTCTAATCTGCCCTCCACTCTTTCACCTTCTCTTCCCTACCTCACTTGCTATTTTCCTTCCTTCTGTTCCAGCTTCATAATTTCCTAACTTCTTTGCCAGGTAAACATGCTAATGGCTAAATTTTCATTCTCCAAGATTATATTGAAATTCTAATAAATACTCCTTAGCACAAATGCTCCAGATTATATGCTCTTTGAATGACCTAAGAATAAATATAAATACAAATATACTTTATGAGATCTGTACACTCTTCCCTTCCAAATGGCTGCAAGATAGTTTCTCTTTGTGACTCTAGAAGTACATATCACTGTCCAATTGGGATGATGCCTGCTTTCTAGGCATATCTTAGAGGCGCTGGCTGAGATATTGGCTAAGAAAGAGCAATTAGATATCCAAAATAGTAACCACAGAGGGCTGAAAACTATTTTTAAAAAATGCCAGGGGAAAATTTATTTATTTATTTATGTATTTATTTATTTATTATTTTCACTAGGCAAAGAACTTTATTAATCTTGTTTCAAACTTTATTCCCAAGCTTATTCAGCTTAATTAGCTACAAAGAATGAATTGTGTCTAAGCAAAAACTGAAAAGAGCTGCAGTGTCCAAGGGGCTTGAGTTTAAAAGTATTAGAGATCCATGAACAAATTTTAAAAAGCGGTCTTAGTATAAAATAGCGGCTCCCCATAACGTCCTCAAGTTCTGTCCTCTTCAGAAGTTGACTCCATTCAGTTTGCTTCATTCTTGGAAGCTTCATCAAAATTCTTCACAAGATCTGAAATTTCCTTCCTCCCCTTAGGTGGCAAGTGGTGCTTTTCCATCTACAGATTGTGCGGACAGAGCTTCAGCCAGTCTTCTTACACTAGTCAGACTGTCTGCACCAAGTTGATTTAAGATCCTGGGTAGCATTTCTGTCAAGCGTGTCCTCTCAGCATGACCTAGAACGGTCACAGTGTTCGCTGCTAGGGATCCGAACTTTAGGCTTGTTAAAGTGGATCACTGTTCCTTGTTTGTGAACATATGTGCTTCTTTAATACCAGAGTTATTTTTTACCCCTAACTTTAAGGAGGTCTGAAATTTTGTTTGTTTTTTTTTTTTATCATCTGCTGTAGTCGTTCTATGAACCACTTTATTCTTTTGGCAAGTGGTTTCTTTCCCACCAATGAGCACTAGTGCTTGAATTTGATGAATTTTTCTTGGTTCGTGATAGTGTCGTTCATCTGGCTAAAGCAGAAATAGGACCGCGGGGGACTAAGGTCAGGCAGACTAGCCACGATTAGGTGCACACAAGCCAGGACGCAAGATGGCAGCTCAACAGGGGAATGCATTTGTATTTTATTATTATTATTATTTTTTACCGTTTATTCACTTTTGAGAGGCAGAAAGACACAAAGCATGAGTGGGGGGGGGGGGGTTGCAGAGAGAGAGGGAGACACAGAATCTGAGGCAGGCTCCAGGGCTCCAGGGTCTGAACTGTCAGCACAGAGCCCATCACGGGGCCTGAACTGACAAATGGTGAGATCATGACCTGAGCCAAAGTTGGAAGCTTAACCAACTAAGCTACCCAGGTGCCCCAGGGGGATGTATTTTAAATGAAAGACAGAAAAGCATGAGGACTTAGTAAAGTTTTAAAACCTATTTATTTATCTCATTGACTATACTTGATAAAAATTGCTATTTGAATCTACTTTATTTTAATAAATTATCATAGGTAAAAAATGAGAATAAGTGGGTTTGTTTGGTTTTATTTGATATAATATTCATCTTGAAGTAGAGCATTCATTTTAGTGCTCTAGAAATTGAGTCTAACCATGTACCATCATATAAAGGATATTTTTATAGAATTTCTTTGTTGAATATCACTCCAGATTAAATCTTTAATTAAAATTTAAAAAACTTTGAGTCTTATTAAGATGTGTGAAATGCTTTGATGCTCTTAAGATAAGAAGTGCTAAGTGCTAAGTATAATTAGATATAGAAAATTTGCACATGCTAGAAATTATGTTGAAAGACCACATTGATTTTTTGTTAAATTTGCATTTTGGATGAACTCCCAAAATATATGAAAGATAATTTATATAGCTCAAGAAGACTATTTTTATTACTCTGTATTTCACTATGGAAAAAAAGAAACACAGATGTTTTATTATCTTTTGAAAAAGGAAATGATATTTTCTTAACATGCTACTTCCTGTGATATATCACTTCATACATAATGTGTTAAAAATAGGAAAGAACTCATTAATTCTAGTGATGTTATACTTAAAAAGCTCTATTTGGGTTCGCAATTGATAATTTGCTGGGCTTTATCTTAAATACGCTTTTAAAGGTCAATGGACAATGACTATTTGGAAGAAATATGTTTCATGTTTGAAACAAAGGAAATCCTAATTATGTAAACAATTAGAATTAATAAATCAAGGTACCTATATGATATCATTGTAAATGTATTTACATATCTACACATACCCAAATACATTCCAGAGAAAAAATAGAAATAAGAATAAGACAGGATGCAGTAAATGTTGGCAGTGATTGTTGTTAATTGATGAAATTATGAATGATTTCTTTTTTCTACTTTCTGTATTTGCCACACACTTCTTGAAAATGTATGAATGTATAATTTTAAAAAATTAAAAAGAATCCCTATTTGTCCCAGTGTGGTTAAAAAAAGAAATTATTTCTTTTTAGTGACTAAATTTTTCTCCTTCATAAAGTAGACAATAATACATGTATAGTACAGATTGGTGAGCACAAGTTCAGAAAATTATTGCTCTTAAGCAATGATCACATTTTTAAGCACCTACTCTAAACATGTATATGCATTAACTCACTACTCAGAACAACCTAACGAAGTTGCACTATATTCCCATTTTACAGGAGAAGAAACTGAGGCACAGAGAATTTAAGTATCTTGCCAGTATGAACTCAGGCAGTTTGGCTCCAGGGCCCACTGCTTAACTAGCATCCCATGCCTACACTTAACAAATATCTATGCGCTCTGAACTTTTGATTATGCATCTTTGCTTTTTGGTAAGCATGAATATCTCAGACCTACACAGTATTGTGTTTAAATTCCAATTCAAGTGTTTAGATGTAGTGTGGCTTTGGAAGAGGACCTTAGCCTCTCAGCCTGAGTTCCTTCAATAAAAGGGAATAATGGTACGATTCAGCAATAAAAAAGAATGGGCTTGCTTTACATCTGGATATAGACATGAAAACTTCAAGATACATTGCTAAATAGCTTCTCCAAGATCACACAGATACTGAGTGGGAGAGTCATAATTTGAACTCAGGTCTGCTTGATGCAACAGTAGCATGTGTTACAGACTCTTAGAGGGGCTAGACAATCACTCTAGTTGGCAATGTTCAGTGATGCTTTCTTAGAGAAGGTTGAATTCTTTTGGTCCTTCAGTTTTATCATATGGGCAATAAAGTTCTTTTAGCTCCAAATAAAGGTCTTAGAGTAGAGTATTGGTATTTACTCTTGGAGCAGATTTCTTTTGGTCTTATAGTATGGGCAACAAGAATACTGAGAAACCATAAGTCACTTTTATATAGTAATCTCTTTAATTTCCTAAATAACTTCTCAGTCATTTATCCTGTTTGGTTTTTACAACTATGGAGGGTAGATAATATCACTATTACTGCTAAAATTTCTGAGGCTCAGAGATATCCAAGGACTGCCCAAGGTCACACATGCAAGTGAGTTGTAGAGCTGAGACTAGACCAAATAATTTGTCTTTTTCAGTGGAGTCTGAAGAGCCATGAACGCTAAGTGAAGAGTTCCCATTGGCCTCCCTGCTTGTATGTCCTAGGGATCTGCTATATACATTTCCTTCTCTTAGCCAAGATGGCTATCACTTCTCATGCTGGGACCCATAATTACAGGCTTTTCAGTAATGCTTGTCAGCCCAGTGTTCCAAATCTTGTTTTTCCGAGTTTTGCTAACTTCTCTGTATAATAAATGCCAGGCAGCACTAGCTAATTAGCAAACAGCAGACAACGCATGTTAATACACAACTTACTCTTCCAAGGCCCATATTTACTGCCAGTGACTTGTGACCTCACTGTGAACCCTGGTGGCAATAAAGCTACCACTGTGATTAGGGTTAGAATACATGTAATCTTCTTAGCCTTAGTTGAAACTGTGAAAATCCCTTTCATCTTCAATTATTATTTATTTGGCCCTTTTCTCTGGAGGGCAAGGGGCTGTCTAATCCTCTGGGCTGAGCCTCAGGAGTCTGTATCAGCAGGAAAGAATGCCAGCCTTGCATACCAGGAGCTGGAAGACCTGGCCATGGATCAGAAAGGCCATGACCCTGGTGAGGGTGGAGATGGGGGAGCATCAGGAGCTTGCTTTCTTTCGGATGGTTATTCTCCAAGGGAACTGCTTTGAAAGTGGCTCAAGAAAAGTTCCTGGCAGTGTAAAGTTTTCCTAAGTGGAAGAGAATGAACGAACTGCAAAACCTTTTATTAAAACAAAACAACAATATATAACATAGAGTAAACGGAGGTACTACAGAGTGACTCCGGAATGATTCAGCTGATTGAACGATTGCACTCCACAGGGCCTTGTGTCAGCACAGCCAAGATGTGCTCATTGGAGATGCGCAGACTTTATCCCAGAATGGCTAAGTGTGTTGGAAGATGTGTTTGTCAAGGTCAAATGCCTGCATTTGATTACCTTGGAGTACCTTAACTTTAATGAGTCAGTAGCAAAGGCTTGGTTAAATAACTATTTCATTGAATGAAGAAAGCAGCAGCAAAAAACCACTCAGCAATGGCTGTCACCAGGAATACTAAACAAGTATCTTTAGTTGTTGCAGTTGCAGTGGAGGAGGAGACCCTCTTACCAATAGCTTTTGTAAACACTTGTCCCTTGGAGCCTGGAGTTTTGAATGCCTATAGCTCTGATATTCCTGAGCCTTCTGGTATCCAACAACCTAAAGATAAGGCTTCCCCCTTCCTTTTTAAAAAAAATTTATCATGGAATTAGCAGCCTCAGGAAGCCCAACAGACATGTCTGGGAGGCCCCTGGTCATCTTTGTGGCTCTCTCCCAGTTTGTGTAACAGAATGCCTTCCCTGGGGAAGGTGATCCCAGCTGTCTAGCCAAGTATCTCTTTCCCAAGGTGAACTGAGGGAGGCTGGCCTCTGACCCAGGTCCCCAGCTTCTGACAAAGGTCTGGGATCCAAACTCTGATTAAATGAAAGATATTTCCAAACCCCTTTAAGGGGTTAAACTGGAACCTAAATGTACCAGAGCTAAGAGAGTTTTTTTTTTTTAAACAACAATAACAAAAACAAACTCCCATCCTTCTTTTTTGCCCATATTTTCTTTTCTTAGACTGCTTCCTAACAGAAATTTCTGAAATAAAGAGGGCCCTTGGGTAACTGGGGAGAAAATAGCAAAAGCTAGTCAGTTTTGCCCCCAAGGTGAGCTGCTATGATATTGTTGGCAAAAATCAAGAAAAAGAGCTATTGATCAAGATGCATACTTATGTTTTTGAAGACTGTCACTTTTTAAAAAAAGTAGTGGCGAAAAAAACTTTCAGTGGAATACTTGGAAAGCAGGTTGAACAAATTTTCTAGAAAGTCAGATGAAGAGACAAAAAGATGAAACACAAAAAAAGTCTTAATAATGGTGGTTAGAATTAGATTTAAAAAAAAACTTCAAGATACCGCAAACATAAGAAGGCAGGTCAAATTAAAAGAAATAATGTAAGAATGCTTTTGCAAAATGGAGGACATGAGATTACTTAGTGACTTAAGGGGTAATACTCTAAAATTTAAAAATACCAAGAGTTAGTTAAAATAAGTGGTAAATCCTAAAAGATTTCCAAAATAATTATACATTAATTTTCACTGATTTTAAAGTCAATACACATACATTGTAGAGAATTTAGAGAAGGTGTAAAGAAGAAAAATCACCATCAAGTCTACATTCATATTTTGGCAGGGTTCCTGCCAGCTATACATATAATTATGCACATATGTTTGCAAAATTGGGATGATGTTGGGGGAACATCACTGGGCACTCGGAGCCCCCACTCCCCCATCCCAGCCTGGGATTGTGGGTCTTGCTTGCCTTTCCTGCTCTCAGAGGGTGCTCCAAGATAGTGATACTTGTATTGAGAACAACTGAACAGTATACCTGACTGGGCCCAGTTAGGACCTCTTCATAAACAAGTAAGATTTGGAGGGCAGGTGTCTTGCTGCCACCCAAGACAAGCTTCATATGTAAGTTCACTTTGCTTATTAAAAATGCCACCTACCAACCTGGAGTGGCCTACCTCTGTTCCTCTCTTCCTGCCCTCCACGAATGGGAGCTGGTTTCAGATTACACATGGAGCTCTCCGGAGGGTTGTGAGCAAACAGATGATAATACTGACTGCACAGATGTGTTTCAGGTGTAATTTCATAGTTCGCTTTTTTCCAAATTATATCCTAAACATCACATGGCACTAAATATTTTTATAAATGTGATATTTAATGGCTAAAAATATTAAACTCAATTAAAATTTGTGGCTATGACATTGTCTTTTTAACCAGTTTTCTACTGACTGGTACTTGGGTTGTTACTAAAAGTCTTGTGCATAAATCTTTGAAAGACTGGTTATTTTTTAGGATGGATTCTTAAAAGAGGAACAACTGGTTAAAGGGCATTTATCATTTGTTGGATAATTATGCCTATTTTCAGGACTCACTTTTAATGCGTATGGCCACATTAGCTTTGTAAGGGTTATTACTTTAGAGAAGGTATTTAAGAGGGGTCTGACGGGGTGAGGTGAAACAGCAGGCTGACCTGGGAGTTAGTGGCAGAGTCAAAAATGGAACATAGCCTTTAAAACTTCCAGTCCTAGGACGCCTCCCTCTCCTTTGCTTTCCGTGGAAGCCAGCTGCAATGCTCAAGCTCCTTGTAGGAAAAAACAAGCAGCTTACTGCATCCAGGGCTCAAGGTGGTTGGCAGTGGCATAAGACATGGTCTCACATAGTTTATATTGTCCATTGTCGTTAAAACATTTACTGTCTGTGGAAGTCAGGACACTAAATGCAGCCTATCTGAAGGAGGACGCAAATTGCCTTGAACCTACAGGTGTGACATGGCAGGTGCTGATTGGTGGGATAGATTGGGAGGAAATCTACAAAAATAATTCTGTTAGGATGCAGAGCAGTGAAATGGCGGTTGGAAGGAAATGACCTTGTTGGACTCTAGAAGGTTTATCACTGAAGATTTGGTTTGGTTGCATAGAACAGAAAACAACTCAATAAAGGTTCAATGACAGAATTCATTCCTCTTAAACATAAAATAAGTTCAGAGGTTGTGAATAGAGGAGTGCCCTGCTGAACAAATTTAATTTTGGAGGAGATCCATCTCAGAGTGGTAAGATAGGTCTAAGTAAGGGAAACAGAGCTGGGCAGATTTCCTTAGGAAGCAGCCTCCCATGAGCTGTCATGAGAGATTGAAATGAAAACACAGGGTGACTAGGAGGGATATTGGAGGGAAGAATCAGCAAATTGGTGTTTGAGTGGAAAAGCAGGGCACCAGCAGGAAGGAGATGAAAATAATATCAAGGTTTGGGAGGGCCACCTCTTTAGGGGAAAGATGATGTTTCCTTGCAGGCACTCGGGGCTTGTGGGGGTGCCTTCCATCAGGGCCTTGTGAGCCTGGCCTGGGCTGCTGTGGTGGTCGCTCCAGGACAGCGTGGGGGACCTCGCCTGACGTTCTGGAGTGCCAGCCACCTGCACAACAGTGCATTGGTTACTTTGGGAGCACAAACATCTCAGCACTGATAAGATCAGTGGAATCAGGATGAGAAAGGTTGGCTGGAAAAATACTGAAACCTAAAACACTGATTCAGGGCATCCGGTGGAGAGGCCTAGAACAGGTTACTTCACAATGACTGCTGCTGAAATCTTGAACTGGAGCTGGGAGTCCTTCTCCAAGACCCGTTCAGTGTACAGTCATTTGTTTTTAAATTTTTCTCCCTTGGAAATCAATAATGTTCCCTGTAAAAATAAAATAGAAAATATAGAAAAGTAGAAAAAATATAATACAGCAAAGTAGTGACCTCATGATTCAGAGATAGTCTCTGATAACATACAGATCTATTATTTTCCATACCTTTTGTGTGTTATTATGCCAAATGGGACATTATAATATTTTATAATTTTTTTCCAATTCAAAATTTAAAAAATTTTTTAATGTTTATTTATTTTTGAGAGAGAGAGAGAGAGAGAGAGAGAGAGAGAGAAAGCATGAGCAGGGGAGGGGCAGAGACAGAGGGAGCCACAGAATCTGAAGCATACTCCAGACTCTGAGCTGTCAGCACAGAGCCTGGCACGGGGCTCAAACCCATGGACTGTGAATTCATGACCTGAGTCAAGGTCGGACGCTTAACCAACTGAGCCACCCAGGCAATTTTAAATTTTGTGAAATATCAACATCTCTCTATGTCATTCAGTATTTTTTCTTTCACCTCATTTATAAAAGTTGTGTAATGTGCCATTATATATTTATACCATTATGATATGATTTTTAAGTTTTACTTACTTAAGTAATCTCTACACCCAAACTCATAACCCTGACATGAAGAGTCACATGCTTCTGCCACTGAGCCAGCCAGGGGCCCCTACCATTATGATATTTAACCTGATGCATATTTAGGAGTTTTCATTTTTTTCTGTGACAAGCAACAGTATAATATGCATTCATGAAGTTAAATATGTACAAACCTCTAGTCATTTTATTATCATAAATTGATACAAATGGAATCATTAGTTCAAAAGGCACATACATTTTTAAGGTTTTTGATGCATATAGCCAAATTTGCCTCCAACAACTTTTTCTTATAGTCCCTCCAAGATCATATGATAGTGTCCATTTCTTTGCATCTTCAACAAGATTGGGTATGTTTAGTATTAAAACATATTTGTCTGTCTGAAGAGTGAAAAGTAGTATCTCATTGTTTAATTACCCTACTTCTATTGTGAAAAATATTTTTTCATGTTATTACTGCCTTTCCATTTTTCTTGTGTGGTGGTTGCTTATTTATAGCCCTGTCCCTTTATCTATTTGGATGTATTAAAATAATTTATAAGAGCTTTTTATATATAAAATATATTCCCTTTTTGCCTGTTGTAAATGTTGCAATTTTTTCCTCAGTTTGCATTTACCATTTGTCTTCCTCTGGTAATTTTTAATATGTATACATTTAAAATGTTTTTCCTTTGATGATTTCTGCCTTTTGCAGAATGCTTAAAAATCCTTTGCCTAGAGTGACGCTGAAATAGATACTTACCTCTCTGTTCTCAGTCCTTTTACAGAGTATAGGAAATGCACTCAGGAATTTGTCTGAGATAGAATCAGAGGACTCAGATGATGGGATGTGTGGGTAATTCAGAGGGAGGAGTCAAGTGTGACTGAGTTTTCAGGCTTGGTAGACTTTGGTGAGGGTGGAACCAGTGACTAAAACCAGGAATACAGGAAAAGGAACAAGTCTGTTAGGGTAGATAATGTGTTAAGTTTTGCACATGCTGCTCTTGAAATGTCTGCCAGGGAGCCTGGTAGAAATGTCCAAGAGGCAGTTGGAACGGGGTCTGGAATACAGGAGTGAGGTTGGCGTTTTAAATACAGATCTAAAAGCCATCAGCACACATTTGATAGTTCAACCAACATTTGCTTTTCAGTGCACATCTGGGCCACGCTCTAGGCTAAGACACTTCGCTGCCTTAGTTCCTTCACTAAACACTTCAGGAGGTGGAAATGATTATCCTCATTTATGCACCAAGGGACAGGGTACAAAAGCTACATTTCTTTACTAAAGTCCTGTAACTGGCTGGTGGTGGAATTTGAGTGTGAAACCAAGTTAGGTTGGCCTGATTCCGGAATTGAAGCGATAGCCTTGTTTGTTCCATTGCCAGAGAGGTGGATTAGCTCAAGCAGGGAAAGGCGGAGTCCCACAGGTGGGCACTAGCACACTTGGGTGGTGGGCAGCAAAGAAGGAACGAGCCAGTGAAGGGATCTGAGAAGGAGGCCAAGGGGAAGGTAGAGGTCCACGCGTATACCCGCTGACTGATGCTCTGACCAAAGGCCAAACATGTCGGTGGTGGGGACATTCTTGTTGATAAATCTGAGACCCCACTTCTGACCCTGACCCTCAAAAAGAATTCTGTCATGGTGGGTTTTTTTTAATTTTCTTTTTAAATGTTCATTTATTTTTTGAGAGAGAGAGACAGAGTGCAAACAGGGAAGGGGCAGAGAGAGAGGGACACACAGAATATGAAGCAGGCTCCAGGCTCCAAGTTGTCAGCATAGAGCTCGATGAGGGGCTCAAACTAACTAACCGTGAGATCATGACCTGAGCCGAAGTTGAACACTTAACGGACTGAGCCACCCAGGCACCCCTGTCATGGTGCTTTGCACATAAATACTCCTTGACTGACACACTGTCAGAAATCTTCTTGAGTTATCCTCTGAGCTAGATCATACCAGTCCTTGGTAGAAGATCCTCAGTATTATCAAACTATTGCTTCCCCTGAAAGCAATAGAAATAGACTCCTTGTTTTATATCAGAAACAAAGCTGGAGAAGTCTGGATCTGGATTTTACCACATGCATCAGAGTGTGCAGAGTAGGAAAATCAGGGGTTTAGGAATTATGAGTTACAATTTTTATTCTGTTACTTTGGGTGAATTATTTAAATTCTCTGAGCGCATGGGGAGCCTGGGTTGCTCTGTTGCACTCTGGTCATGATCTCATGGTATGTGAGTTCAGACCCTGAGCTGGGCTCTGTACTGACAGCACAGAGCCTGCTTCAGATCCTCTGTCTGCCTCTCTCTGCCCTTCCCCTGTTTGCACTCCCTCAAACATAAATAAACATTAAAAAAAATTCTCTGAGCCCCATTTTCCTCATTATACAGTGGAGATACCTACTAACAGGATGGTCACGAAGGCTAAATAAATTAACTAAGATAAAGGGCTCGGTGCATTGTGGGCACTCAGTACAAGGAAGTTAAAACTCTGAGTCATATTGAATCATTCGGCTCAGTGTTCTCAGATGCCTGCCTTTTGGTTATTCCATAGCTCACTTATACTCCTCCATGTTGGGTGGGTTAGGAGGAAAATGAATCCCAACTCAGCCCCATCTGTCTAAAGTGAGTCAGATGTGTTCAGTGAAAGCACAGAAGTTCAGATGGTAATAAATCTGCTGAAAATGATTTAGGTCATGATCTGCTTGTTTGGGTACAAACTAAATGGTAAGTTCAAAAACTCACCTGGAATCAATTTCTGATGATAATCAGTAAGTATCCTATCATAGGTTTTCTTTCGGGGTGAAAAGTCCAACATCAAAATTCTCATAGACTGAAGTATACTCACTTCAAGCACTTTCCATGCAGAATCCGCTTGGCCTCTCTCCACATAGTTTGAAAATAGTTGCCTACTTCCAGACACCTGCTCCATCCTGAGTTAATACTGGATATAACTCACATTGCAAGTTAGCACAGGCTTCAGACAAGCTTAGTAGATAAAAGGGGGACTCTTTGCATTCAGTGAGAAATTAGCACAGCCTTAACTTGGCAGAACTATTTATTAAAATGGTGATTTAGCAGAATTTTCAAATGTTACTCTTACTTGTGGATCTCGCTTTCTCCTTCAGGTATAAACATTCTTTTGGACAGCCCTGGCTTGTTCCTGGGACTTGGTGTAATTATTAATAGGTCCTCCTTTCACTCTCAAGGGTCCTTTTCAGATGATAAATTCTATGGTAATCTCCTACAGGCCTTTTTCAAAGATATATTGTTTGCATTAATCTAAGAAAAATTACCTTACCGTTCTTCCAGCAGAGTCTTTGGTACCCTATCTTGAAGTCATTGAAGTATTCCTTCAGAGCAATAATTAAAAGCCATATAAATTAATGAATGAATAACTCCCTAGTGCTCTCTCATTGGTGAAAGCAAAAAAAGTAACTTTACAGGGACTCATCTAGTAGAACAGCCCTAGGAGGGAAACATGCGAGCTTCGTGTTTATGTTTGCAAAGCAACTCTCAATAATTTTATTTATTTGTTTTATAAAATTTACTTATTTATTTTGAGAGACAGAGCATGAGCAGGGGGAGGGGGAGAGATAGAGGGAGAGAATCCTAAGCTGGCTCCAGGTTGTAGCCACAGAGCCCACCACAGGGCTGGATCTCACAAATCGTGAGATCATGACCCGAGCTGAAATCAAGAGTTGGACACTTAACCAACTGAGTCGTCCAGGTGCCCCATTTCCCAATCAATTTAATTAGTTTTGCCACTTAACATGAGCAAGAATATGCACCTACATTGAACAGCAAGGGAATGGAGACCCAGAGAAACCTAACTCTGTGCTTTCTGGAATGCCATTCCATGCCTGAATTCTGAGCACTCTGTGGTCACATACAGCTTTTACAGACTCGAGTCACCTCCCTTCCTGTTCTTCAGGAGAAGGTGTTCTGTGGTGTAGCAACTTGAGGGTAGTAAGATTATCAAAGCATCGCCAGAGGTGCTTTGAGAGTTACTGCGGAAAACAGGTTTCCATGTGCAGTGTGGCTGCTGGGAGGAGCCGAGTGGTACAACCCCAGCGATTCTCTCTGGAGAGAAAGAGAGCCGGCTTGTCAGGATGAAGCCAGGCGTCCTTCTCGATAGTCTCAGGTATCTGAGACAGATGGATTATCAGGTTGGGCCAGATGGGCTCTTATGGAGTCTCTAATTTGTGGGTAGAGGAAGGACAGGAGGCAAGGATGACCTACCTGTTCGCTAATATCCTTTCCATCTGAAGGTATTCTAGCCTGAATCTAGTTTATGGTCTGGCCTCAGCTACCTGGTTTCCTGTTTGCTGCCTAGTTCTGAGGGAAGAAAAGTTCAAAGCAAAGCAAAGCAAAGGAGCACAGGAATGACTTGCCATCTAAAAAATGTGTTTGGAGAGCCCTTATGTTGGAGGCCAATGCACAGCAGCTAAGGAGAGAGCAGAGCCATGAAACCGGAAGAGAATCATGTCATGATGCTTGTTTTGAAACGGCTTTTCCACAGCCTTTCACCCAAATGTCCTAATTCGAGGGGATGGGGCGTGGAGGGAGCAAATGGAGTACAGGATAGAAAATGCCACAGCTTTGATAATGGTGTCATTGTGGGAGTGATTAGAATCGGCTGTGTGTCACTCCTGCCAGAAGGTGGCAAAAAGACCCAGAAGTCTGACACATTAGTCATAGGTACATGCCTCAGATCTTGTAACCCAAGCCCCTCATTTTACGTGGGATCTTTCAGGATGCCACTGAACTGCAAGCCTGGCAGGCTCACCTAACCGCTTTAGTGTAAAAGATTTAAAAAACATAAACCAGGAGTAATTTCTTCCCACTGTGAAGAACTCTCATGAGACCTAAATGAATGACTCTGGAAACAAATTGCAGTACTTCCTGTCTGGCCAGGGAGCTTGCTCTCCATGGTTGCCCATGGCCCCTATCAGAGAGGCCCTGTTAGAGGCAGTGAGGCTGGAGATTTAGGGTCTGTTCCTTAATTTTGTCTTCTTTTGCTTAAAAAACACTCCTCACCCTATTTTATAAGCTCTAGGTCTCAGAAAACCTGAATCTTGGTCTGCCTGTCCTATATGGTAAATCTAACCATCTGGTGCTCCAACATGCTCGTGATCAGAAGAGGAGACCAGGTAAGGCTGGGGATGACTCAGCTGGGACCGGGCTGGGAGACAGGCTGGGGCCTGTAAAGCGGTTGGGGCAGGCATAACACTGAGGGCTGCTGGCTCATGTCATGTCTCACCCGCTTCCCTCTCCTTGTTTCTACCACCAGTTCCTTGCCCAGACCAAACTTGTCTTGAGGTCCGTAAAGGCAGGATTTCAGATTTGGTGAAGGTCTTTGTCATCATCCCTCATTCTGCAAGCTCTCAGAAGGGCCTGAGCCCCTGAGGCTTGTGAACTTCCCTCCCTGCAAAGTGAAGCTACAGTGTTGGCCAATACTTTAAGGAGGAAGAATATTTGGTTCACTTGCTAGATATAATCTGCCTGGTGTGTCCCTGCGTGGGTGGAAACCAAAGAACGGTGTCTACCTATGGAGGCAGTCAATAAAACATAAACCAGCGCAGTTCTGCACACCTTCACTTAGTGTCCATTATGAGCAATGTGTTACCCCCTGAAGGGACAGAAAGCTGACAAGATATGATCCTGGTCCTCAGTATTTATATCAGAGAACAAGGTGTGAAAAGCTTGTCCCTCATTTGCTATTTATAGCTGCTATCCAGTTGGACATTTTATTATATATATTGTCTCTACTTTTACTGACAACTCTAGAAGGTAGATACCATTATTCTCATTTGGTGCATGTGGAAACTGAGGTTCAGAGAGGTTATGGGACTTACCTCGGTTAGGCAGCTGGGGCATCGCTCTGCTTGTTTGGGGCTCATGGAGGCTGAAGGAAAGCATGGGTACAGTCAGATGAAGGTGGAAAGGTAATGGGCGTGCCTAGCCTTCTATTTTCTGTTTCACACAAGCCTGTATTGAAGTCCCAGTTTTAACACTCTGAGTGGATTTGGGAAAACTGCACTCTGTCTTGCTTTTTTTCATCTATAAACTGGACAAAATACTTCACAATATAGTTGGAAAGATGAAGTGAGATGATGTGGATGTGGCTCAGTTCCTGGCACGTACGGATACAAAATGACTCACTTTGGTACAAAATGCTCATCACGTAGATCTGCATGCCACTTCCTCAGAAATGTACATTTTTACTGAATTGTTGCCTTCTCAGTGAGGCCTTCCTTGCCCACTGTAAATAAGGTCAACCCCATTCCAACTCTTCATACCTGTAGTCCTACCTTATTTAACACCAACGAATATGTTACAAATTATACTTACTTATTTTTGTTTTTCTTGTCTGCCTCCACCTACAAGAAGGTAAAGTTTTTGAGACCAGGAATCATTGTGTTATGTTATTTCTGTATCATCCCAAGCACAAATATATATATTGGTTAAAAGAATAATTAAAAACCAAACAAAAACCCCCTTTTTGGCTTAGAAAATTGGCTTTTAATTTGGCTTTTTCCTATTTGACCCTGGGTATATTCCTTAAAATGCCTAGGCCTCGGTTTCCTCTTCTGTAAAGTGGGAAGAATAATGGTATCAATTTTAAGACTGCCAGGATAATTAAGCAATATGCGTGTAAAAACTGGCACATAGCAAGCGCTAGATAAATGCTTGCTATTATGATCACCTGCAGTATTGCGGCCAGTTATTTAAATTGTCTTTCAATGCTGCCCAGAGCTTTCAGGATAGAAGAGGAGGATAAAAGTCAAGGATGTTTTCAGCCCAGTGATCTACCTTGGTAGACCACTGACAGTTGATTAGGTGTCAAAAGTGCTCAGTGTTCTCGCTGCAAGGCTGCTGACCTGTCTGGATTACCATTACCATGTCACTGAAGAAGAAAGCAAACTGAGGCTTGCCCAAGGTCAAAAGACTTGCCCAAGATCACTCAGCTCTAAAACCAGGGCATGCAGAACCCAAACCCCGAGGTTGGGCCTCCTACAATTGTATTATCCGCTACCTCTCTTCCAAGCTCTCTCAGCAGTGCGAGTTGGAGGGGCGGCTCGGGAGCCCTGTGTTCACCAGACTTGTCACTTTGATCTCCCGCAAGGCACTGAACTTTTCTAACACTCAGTCTTCCCGCACGCAGAACGTGGGAATTAGAGCCCACGTCTCACAGCTTTGTGTTCAGGATCACAGGCGAGGAAAGCTCTTTGGAAACTGCAAAGCACCCTACGAATAACCTCCGCAACAGGCATTCACACCAGAGACCCTACTTCCCGGTCCCGGGAGACGCTCCCGTCTCCGCCCACCTCCTAGGCGGCGCGGCGCGGGGTAGGAAGGAGGATTAGCCCCTGGGCGCCCGTCTGGGCGTTTCTCCAGGAGCCCGGGGAGGAGTTCCGCCTCCTGCCCCCGCCCCGCCGCTCGGCTCCGAGGCGCCCGCACTCGCGCTCCCGGAGTCCCTCTCCCGCCCAGGCCCCGGCTGGCTGCGCTCCCCCGGTTCCGCACTGCACGCGGGCGGCCCGCCAGGATGCAGGCCGCGCACAAGGAGCACCTGTACAAGCTGCTGGTGATCGGCGACCTGGGCGTGGGCAAGACCAGCATCATCAAGCGCTACGTGCACCAGAACTTCTCCTCGCACTACCGGGCCACCATCGGCGTGGACTTCGCGCTCAAGGTGCTCCACTGGGACCCTGAGACAGTGGTGCGCCTGCAGCTCTGGGACATCGCAGGTGAGCACCGGGGAGGAGGCGAGGGCAGGAGGGCCTCAAAGCGGGTCTGCAGGCCTGGGGCAGCGGGTTGAGGTCTAGTTCGGGCGCTGCGCCGCGAGAGACTTTTTCTGGTGGGTTGAAAACTTGTGTTCAAACAAAACAAAAGTTTTTTTTTTCTTTCTTCTCTTTCTCTGGCTGAAACTTCAAGTGCATTCCCTGGCGCTTTGGAATTGTTGCTTGAATTTTCTCTCACACCCTCCCCTGGGATCTCTCGACCCAGCTTGGGCCCCCGAAGGGACCCAGAGAGAGACTATCTGGAGTTGCATTCAGTTCTCAGTCTCTAGCTCTTTTTCCCGGCGTGGGCAACGCTGCCGGTGACGAGGCCCTCAGTGTCATGCCAGCCGCCAAGTGGGGAGCCCTCAGACCCGTTAACATCGGGAATCAGGAGAGCTCCATGCTAGAGGGGTTTACAACTTGCTGTTTTTTTTTTTTTTTTACTAT
>PJEM01018369.1:0-19012 GCA_004023845.1 Helogale parvula | reverse complement strand
AGCCATCCCTTTCTCTGCCCTCCTTCCTCTCACTTCTAAGCTTCTCTCAGAGGGAAACACCCAGCCTCCCTTTCCTGTCTGCCTCCCCCGCCCTCCCCGCCCACTCTCTGTCAACCTCCCGCAGTCGGCCTGCAGACACCACCAGCCCACCGGACTGCAGGCTGGTGAGGCCACCAGCAGAGGAGGGGCTGTGGAGCCCTCGTGGTGCAGAGCTTGCGGTGGATCTCTGTGCCTGGGAGACTGCAGTGCCGGTTTGGGATTCAGTAAGCTAGGCCCTGAATGTCAATGCCAACTAGTGTTACTACTGCTGCAGTCCCCGTAACATGTTTTGAGCAAGGTGTACAGCCACCAGCTGCATTTTAGATTGATACTGAGATGAGATGCAGAACATTGAGGAGACAGAGTAGTGGATGGGACTGAAGTGAAGTGCGAGGGTGCAGGGGAGGATGAGACGGATGTTTGACTCCCATTTTGAGAGCACGGGAGTGCACATAGGCCCCCCCCCCCCCGGCCTCCTGGTTCCATGGCAGCCCAGGGTCCCCTGTGCCTTCCCTCATGCCGCCACGCCGCCTTCACAGAAGCTGGAGTTTGCACGCCCACAGCCGTTTGCCACGACATAGTAAACCATTACGACTTCACAATAATCACAGCGCGTTTTAAAAAGCCACTTTAGGTTGAGTTGCTGTGTGCTCCGTGACTTCTGCCACACATGAACACCAAGCTGTGTGTGTGTTTTGCAAAGAGCAGCAAGTTTACAGCAAAATTGCCACCTGCTGTATGCAGTCGTTCCAGAGAGTTGGCGTCACCTGTGTCCACGCTGCGAAGACCGCCTCTGGCCATGACCAGGGGCTGGGAAAGCACTATTTGCATAGCATTCTACATATTTAGTTATTTCCTTTTAATTCTTACAACATAGAGAGCATTATTCCTGCTGGATAAATGAGCCAACGAAGACACATGTGAGGTTAATGTCCAGTGAGAACAGTCAGCTTAACCCCACTGGTCTGGGGACATTCAGTCTCAGCCCTGCATGTGGCCTGTCCCGCCCCTGCCCTGAGCCTCTCCCCACATCCCTGTGCCCGCCCGCCTGGCTCTCCATGCACCCCTTCTTCATCTACCAGCCTGCTTTCATCACGACCCACCTAACTCCCTGACAGAGACTCTGGTGGGGAGGACTTCCTTCCCCAGCCCAGGGGGGTGACTCTGCCTCTCTGCTTTGTTGTCCTGGGCTCACCCACACAGAGGCTTCGTGTTGTAACCTTTGAGTACTTCCTTTCGACCACATTTTCTATATTCTTAGCACCTACTGTAATTCTAGGCACAGAGTAGATTTTTCAGCCAGTGAAACCGATTGCAAAGTTATGCACATAATGCAGTAAATGAAATGACCGCAAGGAAAGGAAATAAATGAAATGGTTCACACGAGGATTAATCATCCCCAGTCTCTCCTTATGTGCTCTCCCGATCCTCATTCTTCATCCTGAACATGTGTCTCACTAGTTGGAAAATAGATGAAGTTACATGTTTTATGTTTAGCGTACAGGTCATTTTTTCCCCTTTTTTTTCCTCTCCACCTTGTCATAGCACCTTATGGAAAGAAATGGCAGTTGACCTCTTCCGTCACCAGGCACCGCTGTCTCAAATGGTCACAACTGTAAAACCCTACAATCCCTTCAATAAGAAGCAAATGGAAAGTGTAGACTACTGACAAAGCCCTGCCTTCTGAGTGAGACCTACAGTCTTCAGCCTTGGGGAGCACCGTGCACAGTGCGATGGGGAAATAAAAGACCCAGGCATGTTCTGGGTGTGTCCGTAGAGGTCCGATGAAGTCTGCTGTTCTTTTCTGCCTGAGGAGTGTCCTGGCCCCAACCTCAGCCATTCGCCTGACCGCGCCTCCGAATGCCACCATTCCATGAGAGTAGTCAAGATTTTCTGGAAGCCATCGGGGGCAATGGTTCTATTTCTAGAAGATTCTCTTTAGAGTTGGAATGCCAGGCCTACCTAGGGGCTTCATGTCTTGACCAAGATAATGCAGCAATGGTAACCATAAAGCATAGAACATAAATTTTGTGCTCACAGACTATCCAGTCAACCCCGTATGTTCTGAACGGGAAAACTGAGTGGCTGAGCGAGAACGTGGGAATGTTCCTTCCACATAGGGCTTCATGCAGGGCAACAGCTATGATAAAGGACAAAGCAATTCCTTGCTTGACCATTGTATTTCCCTTTCAGAAAACAAAGCATCCCCCCCAGGCTCCCTAAGATCTAAGGGACCAGTGACCAGTCACATCCACTTTAGGGCCAGTGTCCCGACCTTGGCCAGACAGAGCTCCAGCTTCAGAATAGCTCAAGAGTGAATGTGGGCTGTGTAGGACCCGTTCCGCCTCCCAAATGTAGTTTTACTTGTAAACACGTGAAGTTTATTTACATCTGCTTTTGCAAATCCACAGATCCTATCAAGAGTTTATAAAGTGCTTTCACAAATCTTAGCTCACTTGAAGTTTGTTTTACCTTATGAACAGCCAGACTAAGGCTAGGAGATGGGACACACAACTAATAATGAGGAGGGTTAGACCTAGAACCCGGCTTTCCGAATTTAGAGACTGTGCGTCCATTTCTATGCAGATTGGATAAGCCTCACTGAGGTATTCAGGAACAAAACCAACAGAAACAAAAAAAAATGGGGGGAAGGGATTCTCTCTATGTTCCTAGGCTTTTCAGAAGGATTTTTCAGAGCTTCTTCCTGCTTTCTTCTTCCAAGAGACAGTGACCCTACTGAACTTCGAGCAAACGTGTGTAAGCTCTGCTTATGCCTTTGAAAAAGGGCAACATTGGTTGTTTTTGTCTGGGGGGCGGGGTATTGCCTCAGTCGGCCTCCAGAGACCTAGATGTTGGCTCCCCAGACCCTCTGTATGAGCGGCCTTTCTTCCCAAACAAGCGGGAAGGCACGTGTCCATTCGTCCCGGGACACTGACTTGCCTTCACAGAAAAGGAATTGCTTCACCTGATCCCAATGTCATGGCCTAATTATTCTCAGAACAAGCAATTCTGTTAAAAAAAAATCGGACCAAAACAGAAATCTTCATCTCTGGAAGATTCTCACCCAAACACAAATGGGAAGGATTAGCCCTGTCCAGGAAGTAGATTAATGCAGGCACCAGAGATTACATTTTGTGGTAAACAGCCCTGGCAGGCCACTTTGTCAGGAGGTGTTATCGCTCAAATTCTGAGGCACCTCTTTGTGCTTCTGGGTCTTTCTATGACAGAGCAGCAGTGGGACCCGACTGTGGCATTCTGCAGGCTAAGATAATCATTTCCATCCTCTACGGCACAGGTAACTGGACACCTATCAGAGCACCCTCCAAGCTGCTTCTAGGATGATGTTGGCTTTGTCTGCAGCATCCTCAGGCCACATCCAGGAGATGAGATGTGTGAGCTCTTCCGTTCGCACAAACACTAGCTCCAACTGCTTTCCCGTGAAGAGGACTAAAATCCTGCTCACCACAGATCTAGAATCCCTGGCCAACAGAGAAATGCCAGCCCCTAGAAACTCCTGGCCTTTGCTTGTGAGAGTATGTTGTATTATTTGGGTTTCCCTGGTCAGAGTTCAATGGAAACTCATAAAAATCAAAGGAAATAGCCTCAGGGATATGCATCTGCTCTTCAAGATCTAAACTCTGGTCTTAGATTATTCTGATGTTCTAGGAGCCAGCATATCTACACCTGCTTAGATGAGCCCCTTGCCTGTGGCTTCTCTGCCCACAGCATAGGATGCCCTACCTTCCTCTCTTGGCTTTTATTTATCCCCAGGGATGGATCCATACCTCGAAGTTTCCATAAAACTTAGGTGGCAGATAGTGTTCAAAATTTTTAGAGTTCACCCATTACAGAAAATGTATGCTAACAAGCATATTCTAGAAGAAGAGCATATGACAATACAATACTATAAATACATTACTTAAGCTCAATAATATGAAAAGTATGATACTCATGATAAAGAGTAAATCTAGAAGTAAACGGATAAAGAAATTATGTTAAACCCTTGAGTACAAGATAAATTTCTTTCAATAGATGATATTGAGACCAATATGTGGAAACAAAACAGAAAAATAGATCCATCCAGGTCTCACCCATAAATCAAAAGTAAGTTGGTCCCGGAATAGAGCTTTAAGTGGGTAATTACAGCCTTTGATTATCTGGAATTTCAAAAGAATTGGTTTATTAGGTGGAGGAAAATTTTTCCAGAGGCCACTGAAACCAGAAATTATAAAGAAAAAAATAACTACTTTAACTTAAAAAACACCAGCAAAATCTTTTTAAGAAAAACCTGTTGGCAAAATATGTCAGACAAAAATTCATATCCTCACTTAAAAACAGTCCATGTTGGGGAAAAAAAAAGAAACAGACGACACCAATGGAAATAAGGCAAACAAGGCAAAGGATATTAACAAATAGATTAAAAACATAAGAAATATAAATGGCAGGGTGCCTGGGGGACTCAGTCAGTTAAGCATCAGACTCTCTATTTCAGCTCAGGTCATGATCTTGTGGTCCACGTCGGGCTCTGTGCTGACAACTTGGAGCCTGTAGCCTGCTTCGGACTCTGTGTCTGCCTCTCTCTCTCTGCCCCTTCCCAACTCACGCAATTTCTCCCTCTCAAAAATAAATAAACATTAAAAAATAATTTTAAAAACATATTTTACAACAATATGTACTTAATTATCTGATTTCCATTTTAAATGGCTATACAGAATAATGTGGGGAGATGTAAAACACATTAGTAGTAATTCTGTATTTTTATACTGTTATAATGACATGTTTCTTTAAAACAGGAAAATTTGAAAAGTTATAAAACTCTATCCCTAAAGCTCTTCAAAACCTCTTCTAACAGAAAGTATCATTATTTTTCTTTTATGAATTTAGTACCAGGAAAATATTTGTCCCTCCTAAAGAACTGGTGTCCGAGTAGGAGAATTATGTAAGCCACCAACCTCAAACTTTTCTACAATTTGGTGATGTGTCATATAGGTAGGTGTGAAATTACATAGTTACCCTAAATGGAAAATGCTAAAATGGAAAGTTCTTCCATTTTCCCATGTCTGCCAGGAAGCTCAAGGCGGAGTTCAATCAGTAGATTAACTCAGAGCTGCTGACAAACTTGAGTCAGGGTTCCACATTCAAAACCAAGAGCCAAAGGAGCCCCTTGAGTCAGTCATTCTGGGACGCGCTGCAGTCTGAGAACCATTGACTCTGTACCTGCTTTTCCCCCTTTCCACAGAGTTTCAGATTTTTCTGTTCCAATTGTAAGATCCTCCTGACATCAGGAGATGCCTACCTCTTGGGGGAAATCAATAGGTCACAGATCACATTAGACATGTTTAATGTGTTTCTTGTTAGTGTTTCACGTACCAGATGGAATGCTGACCCATGGAAGGAAAACCCGAGCCTGGGCAGCATAGTGAAAACTACCCCATTGCCTTCTTGGTCCGTCACCCTCTGCCCTGATGCTGCCAGGAGGAGGCTGTGACCAGGACAGGAGCCAATGACCTGGTCGAGGCATAACCTGACCATCCAGGATTATGTTGTAGTGAATGAATATTTTCTTTCTTTTATTTTCTTTTTTTAAGTTTATTTATTTATTTTGAGAGAGATGGAGACAGTGCGAGAGAGGGAGGGGCAGAGAGAGGGGGGGAGAGAGTCCCAAGCAGGCTCCACACTCTCAGCACAGAGGAGCCCAATGTGGGGCTTGAAACCACAAATTTATGAGATCATGACCTAAGCCAAATTCAATAGTCAGACGCTTAACCGACTGAGCCACCCAGGAGCCCCAGGATCAAGTTTTTAAATATCTGCTTCGAAGGTGGTGTTTTCTCATTTCCAGTCTCAACAAAGAATCAGCCTGATTGGGCTCCAAGTCTCGGCTCCCGCACTCTCTAGCTGAACCCCTTCCCTGCTCTGAGACACAGCTTCAGAGAAGAAAACAACAGCCGGACAGAACTATGGAAATAACGCTGTGATTATATTATAAACACAGGTGTAACGGTAGCCGTGAGAATCTGGCTACCTGATAGAACAGGGGAAGCTGATCTGCACTTTCCCGGCATGCAGTCCTCGAACAACAGCCCTGAAACACGGCAGTGTGTGTGACGCCTGCGGGGTCCTTGCCAATATTCTGGGGTCCATGTCAGCAAGCCAACAGGAGCAGTGGATAAAGTCGTTAAACACTGATTGTGCCGAGGCCGCTGCAGAGAATAGCAACAAGCGTCATCTCAGACAAACACACAAATTAAATCCTTAGTGTAGTCAGTGGAGCGACTTTTCTTCAAAAAATTATGCTGCATTAAAAACACATGCTACATTTTTAAAAACTAAAACATTACCAAGAGAGGTGCAGTCTTTCATATGCATGCATACACACATATATTTTAAAGGGATAGTTCAACAGAACTGATTCTGTATCTTTACCATAAAAGATCTTGGTTTGTGGGTGCTTGGGTGGCTCAGTCAGTTAAGCGTCTGACTCTTTGATTTCGGCTCAAATGATCTTATGGTTCTTGAGTTCGAACCTTGCTCAGGCTCTGTGCTGACAGCAAGGAGCCTGCTTGGGATTCTCTGTCTCCCTCTCTCTCTCTCTTTTTCGTGCACAAGAAGTTCTTGATAAACCTGCATAAAAAGGCAAGCGTTCTGATCTGGAACCGCAGGGTTTTCAGTGTTATTTTCCTGATTTTGCGTCGCGGTAAATCCTTGTGCTCTCTATCCAGACACTCTACTGCGGTTTTCTTCAAGCACTGGTATGTTTTCATTCTGGCTGGTTTGGACGTGCTCACAAGTACTGCCTTCAGAGCACCTCCCATCTTTTAAAGCCAGCTCCTCACACTCGGCCGAAAAACCTGCACTGAAAGGTCACGCCGCCCGGTTCACGGGACCTGCGGGTCGTGGTGAACAGGAAGAGGCGGGTTTCCTGTGTGCCGCCCACCCAGAGCGGGTCTCCGGGGCAAACCCCACAGCTTCCACTTTGAAAACCCTAAATGAAAACAGCTGTGCCTCCTCGCCTTCACACGTGGGACATAAAAGCCATATAAAGTGTCAGTATCAATCTATTTTTCCAGTGTTGGCAGGCCATTTTCATGTGTCTTTTGTGGGCAGTGCTAAGAGACACAACATAGACGAGGATCGGCAATGTGCTGGGGGTGCAGAAAGGGTAGGCGTGGGGTTCCCAGGGTCCTCGGCAGGGAGAGTCCAGGGGATCTGCGGGAAAGATCAACATGGCTCGGGGGGCGGGGCGTCCAGTTTCAAGTGAGCCCTAGGCCCCCAGGCGGGATTGAGAGTTTCCACGCAGGTCAAATCAAGGCCAAGGAAAAAGCCAGTCAGATGAACTGGAAGAAGGGGGTCCTGGAACCATGTGATGTAATTTCTGCAGATCGGAGAGTCCACATCCAAACTGGCATGTTGGATAAATACCCCAGCATTTAATGGTTTAGGGCCACTCAAATATATATGACTGCCCAAGACGACAAAGGCAACGGAAATCTTCCCTGAGAGGGTTACTAAGTGACTGCACTTTGAGCTAGGTGTCTTGGGGGCCCTTCCTGAGATGGCTGTGAGGCCACTGTGAGCCATGGCAGACGCCACATTCAGACATTGGAGCAAGACCAAGAGGGCAAGATCACAGCTGCTTTAGATGCCACAGGAGGAGGATATAGACTGGCTTCTAAGGGAACAATGGTCCTTCTGTCCTCTCTGCTCACCATTATTCTGGGTGCTGTGGCCTCCACGTGGGGCTCAGCTCTTAGGGCTTCTGTCCATGGTACACTGGACTCAGCACACAACATGGACCTGGTGGAAGAAAATGCTGGCACTCAGAGACTGGGGAGGAGGTTCATGGTTCCAAAAATCAATCGAGATTTCAAGGGTAGATTTGGACCTATGAGGTACTCACCATCATGATAGACACCAGTGCAAATGGAGGGGCTTCGGCCTCATAGCCAGTGACAAGCTCGGGGCTAGCATGCTTCGTGGCAATCTAGCTGCCCAACACTCTGACAGATGGCATTCTGCTCTCACCTTTATTGTCATCTAGATACACACTAAATGTATATCCTTTTAAAAACCTCAAGTAAATCATCTCACATATAATATAGAACTTAAAGGTATTTAGAGTGCTACAGCATATCAGAATCTGAATCCATGTCTGAAAATATTGGAATCTATCTATCCATTGATCCATCTACCCATCCACCCATCTATCCATTTATCTGTCTGTCCATTCATCTGTCCATCTGTCCATAAGTGCATCTATCTATCTATCTGTCTATCTATCTACCTACCTATCCATCCGTCCATAAGTGCATCTGTCTGCCTATCTAGCTAGCTAGCTAGCTAGCTAGCTATCTACTAGCTATCTAACCTTTCTATCACTTACCCATTCACTCATCCATCCCATCCGTATCTATAATCATTCTACTTGAACTTTACAGGTCCCCTTGACTTTCTCTTTCCTTTAGGAAAAGACTAATCTCTCCTAATTTGCTCATCAAACTAGGGTCAGTATTATGTATTTTAGGTTATTGGTTTTCTGGGTTTTGCTACTTAAAAGAATATGTCTCAACTGCCATCTAGTAAAGGTCACAGAAACATTAATATACTTCTAAGACAAGAGGACCAAAAGGCTCAGCTTTCAACACAAGTTAAAGTGTAGTATTGCAAATTGCAGAAAACCAGTGGCCTGTATCTCTCCAAGAATTATTTCATAATGAATTTACCAGTTGAGAAATAAAAGGAACTCTCTGGAGTCAGCTTTATACACATAGCAGTGAAATACACACAAGGACTGTGGACTTTCAAGGAGCTTTCTGAAAAAAAGGGGACAGGTGAGTGATGTCCACACACCCTTGGGGATGAGTGGTGGCCCAAAATGATCTGGACCTCACTCACAGCTCAGGGGACATAGCAAACTCATTTCCTGAAGGACCATGTGAGGAGGAAGAGCCTGCAGGGTGCATGGTAGGATAGCGGGTGTGGGGTGTGCCCTACTCCCTATGTTCCCGAGGGGAGTCTTGTGAAGACACCCCCCACATGTGATTCCTGTCAGTACACATAGATGGGGCTCCATGTCTCCCAGGGAGGTCTGGCCACTGTCTGTTTGGGTGGCTCTGATCTTTAGTGTGGTGAAATCAGCTAATGGCTCTACAGAACTGTGGAGAAGCCCTTCAGCCTCTCCAGCTGGAGCCTGGAGCCTATGAAGACCTGTGTGGGAGGCTCCGCCATGCCCAAGAATGCCAGGAGGTCCCTGGAGAAGGCTCCAAGAGTTCAGGAGTAGACATCATCATACCATGGAGGTGAAAGCTCCTGGTATTTCTCCAGACCACAGGGATCCTTGCAAAGCCCTATGCCTCTTCTGCTTAATTGGTGACATTACCTAAGGTGGGGTGTGATGCTGTTCCTGTTGACTGTGGTTTGACCATAGTTCCTTTGAACTCTTTATGGTTTGTCCTTGAGGGTGCTTGGAGTCTTGGGCTCCTGAAAGAAGGTTTTACGCTTCAGAGAAAGCTTCAGCCTTCCTTTCTCACAGACCTTCTCGAGAGGGTCTTTAACTTCCTGCCTGAGGAGAAAGTGGTGGGTGCTGAAGTGGAGGGTTACAAGGAGAAGCAGGACAAAGACTTCCTAGAGGTCAACAGGAAGAAGCAATTCGTGTGTGGACCCCAAATTCCCACCACTGCCCTTCCTGGGGTCTGGCCACTGAATGTGGGACAAGGGTATTTGATTACTCTTGGTCAAAGCTTTCTCCTGATTTGGAATTTTTATTCTCCTAATTCTCTAACTTTCTAAAGTCACATGGATATCCCATGAAGACTATGATCTCTTCTCTTAGAAAGGGGTTGTGTGCTTTGGCCCTACCCTTGCAGCTGACTCATGGGGCTATGTTGAAGTCAGGGTCCCTTCAAGTGCAGGCTGAGGAGGTACACAGGCTCCCACACTTACTTTGATTTATGGCAGGACATTTATGTCCTTGATGCTCACATTTCATATTAGAAAAATGCTGGGTTGTTGAGGACTTTCAAGGAGAGAACATTCGTAAGTACCAGGCTCATTAGAAACATTCAATACGTAGTCGGGGTGCCTGGGTGGCTCAGTCGGTTAAGCCTCCGACTTCAGCTCAGGTCAGATCTCACGTTCGTGGGTTCAAGCCCCGCGTCAGGCTCTGTGCTGACAGCTAGCTCAGAGCCTGGAGCCTGCTTCTGGTTCTGTGTCTCCTTCTCTCTCTGCCCCTCTCCCTCTCATGCTCTGTCTCTCTCTGTATCAAAAATATATAAAACATTTAAAAAATTTTAAAAAAAGAAACATTCAATACGTAGTAACATCCTTATTATTAAAAATAGCTTTCCTCTGAAACAGATCATGGCTTCCCTTCTTCTGCTATGTGTGCTGTCCATGTAATAAGCACCTGTGCCCCATGTCCTATGGCCTCTGACCCTGTTCAACCTCAGTCAGTCTTGATGAGCCAGTGACACTGTGACTCACCCATGTGACAAGGCCAGAAGCTCAGAGTCATCCTATATCCACTTTGGGTTCTACTTTGTCTCTCTATCAATATAGCTGTCAAGTAAATCCCCTTATATCTGTGACTCCTAATATTGCCTTAGTTTGTTTTTTTAATGTAAAATATTATAGCAATTATCTTTTTGTAATGAAAAGATCCATTTATATATTTTCTTTCCTGTTCTTTGAAGTCTAGAGCCATGTTTTATTTATCTTGGTATCAACCAGTGTCCTGTAACTACCTAGGCACCTATCAGGTGTTATTTAAAAATATTTGTATAATAAATGAATGGAAGGATGGATGATGAATGGATGGATGGGTAGGTAGGTAGGTAGATAGATAGATAGATAGACACATGGATGGATAGATGGATGGATGGATGCATGCATGCATGGATGTTTGGATGAATAGAAGGATGGATGGTTGTTTGGATATATAGACAGACACATGGATGGATGGATGGATGGATGGATAGGTAGATGGATGGATGGTGGTTCACCAGGACTCTGAGCAGTCTCCACATGCATGTGCATTTTACTGGGACACAGAACATGTCAAATTCTCCTACTTTAGTTGAAGAATCGTGAGTTCCAATAAGACTGTATACCACTAAGGGCTAAATTGTATAGTGTAGAGGTACACATTTTAGAGTCTCAGAAAAAATAAAGAAACTTGTAGATCAGGGCAGCCAGGAGAGACTGTGTGCGATGAAGATGTGGAATTAAAACCTGAATGAAAATAGAGATGGGTTGGGGTGGCTGGGTGGCTCAGTTGGTTAAGCATCCAACTCTTGATTTCAGCTCAGGTTGTGATCTCTTGGCTTGTGAGTTCAAGCCCTGCATCCAGCTCTATGCTAGTAGCACAGAGCTGCTTGGATTTCAGTCTCCCTCTCTCTCTTCCCCTTTTCCATCTGCTCTCTGTCCCTCTCTCAAAATAAATAAGTAAGAAAATAGAAAAGGGTCTCAAAAGTCAATTTCTAAAGATTTTCTTTTTGTATCCAGTACAATCTCACTATTTGGGCCCAATTCTCAGGATTCTTAATCATTTTATTGCACTTCCTCTGAATTTGCCAAGTGAAGATAAAAACAATATCACAAGCGGACACTGAACCCACTAAGTAAAGACTTTAATTTCAGTGAGGAGTTGGGCAGACAGAAGGGAATGGAAGCGAGGAAGCCAAAACCTTTTTAATGTCCCTGTGCTCCAGGTCAAAGTAATATTTCATTTGATCACTCCAACTACCCTAGAGGGTGTATATCCTTTCGTACGCTTTGCAGATGAGGAACTGGAATTTAGACAGGTGCCCAGGGACGTAGCCGAGGTAGGACTCTAGCCGAGGTGGGACTTCCTCAGAACCATTGGTCTCTGTGGTTGGCTGCCTCTAACCAGGCTCAGATAATTGATATTCTGATTGCAAATTATTATGAACTATATTTAATCAAGTACCACTCATTTTGAACATGACTGAAAGAGAAGAAACAATTTCTTTGAAGATACCCTACAATTCAGATTTCACCCAAGTCAGAGGGAACTGCCAAATTCCCTCAAAACAGCAACCTCTTACCCTGTGCTTGTCCCATCTCAGGAAAAATGGCTGTACTCAGCCTGCTTCTCTGGGAGTGAGCTCCTCCAGCCTGCATTTGTGAACATTCACCATCTTTGCCTTTAATCAAGCTCCTGTGCGTGTCTCAGAGTTTTGCACCGATCTGAGGGCCCAGTGCCAACCGGCCCAGTTAGTTACTCAGTTAACACATCTGTGGGGAGCATTCCAGGACAACTGGGTTCCCAAGGGGGTGTGATGTGTTCTGGTCACAGAGGTAAACAGCATAAGGTGAGACAGGGTTCTAGACACAGCAAGATGTAACTAAGGACCTCTAGTAGAGGAGAGAGTAGTTGGTGCTTCATGGGACCCATGACCTTGAGCTGAGTCCTGAAGAATGCCACAAAGCCCACTAAGGGGAGGGAGGGGAGAACCTTCTAGGCAACATGAGAGCCAGAGCAAGGGAGGAACATACGTGGCTGGACTGGAGACCCAAACTGATGACGCCCTCCATCATATGAGCTGGAGTTCTCCAGAACAGTAGTCTCGGGACCTCTTGCCGTGCTTAAAAATGATTAAGTTTCTCTCTTTATTCATATGGGTTATGCCAATGATATTTACTGCATTAGAAATTAAAAATGAGAGATTTAAAAATCTTTATTAATTCATTTTACTTTCTTTTTATTTATTTTTATTTTTCTTAAGTGTGCTTCATACCCAGCATGGAGCCCAACGCAGAGCTTGAACTCACAACCCTGAGATCAAGACCCTAGCTGAGATCAAGAGTGGGATGCTGAACTGACTGAGCCACCCACGTGCCCCCTGATTCATTTTATTTTATTCTTTAAAGTTTTTATATTTATTTATTTTGAGAGAGAGAGATGGGGGAGGGGCAGAGAGAGAGGGAGACAGAATCCCAAGCAGGATCCTTGCTATCAGTACAGAGCCCAACGTGGAGCTCAATCCCACGAACCATGAGCTCATGACTTGTGCTAAAATCAAGAGTTAGGCACACTTAACTGACTGAGCCACCCAGATGCCCCCTAATTCACTTTAAAACCATAAAAATAGGGGCACCTGGGTGGCTCAGTGGGTTAAGCAGTTGACTTAGGCTCAAGTCATGATCTCACGGTTTGTGAGTTCAAGCCCCATGTCGGGTTCTGTGCTGACAGCTCAGAGCCTGGAGCCTGCTTTGGATTCTGTGTCTCCTTCTCTCTCTGCCCCTCCCACACTAATACTCTGTCTCTGTCTCCATAAATAAACATTTAAAAAAATTTTTTTAAATAAAACCATAGAAATAAAGCCATTATACGTAAACACAAATAATTCATCTTTTATGAAAATAACTATATCTTGCAAAAAGCCAAAACGTTTAATGAGTTTTGTTTTAATTTTTGCACATCTCATTAGTGTCCAGCTTGCTAAAAGACAGCTGGATTCTTGCATCTGCTTCTACATAGCAAATCTGTGGCAATAGGTGTCTTTGGTTGAAGTGCAGAAAAAATGTGAAGACAGATATTTTGGTAAGCAGAGGAGTGTTTTCACAGCCTTTTTAGATCATTGTGCTATCTTTCATTGATTCTCTATTAAAAATCCACAAGTGGTAGTTTCTTCAAGATTAGCTGTAGTGTTGTGATGCCTGGGTGGCTCAGTGGGTTGAGCATTTGACTCTTGATTTTAGCTCAGGTCATGGGATTGAACCTGGAGTTGGGCTCTGAGCTGACAGTGTAGAACTTGCTTGGGATTCTTTCTCCCTCTCTCTCTGCCTCCCCACCCCCAGAATAAATAAATAAACATTAAAAACAAAGATTAGTTGCAGTATACAAGTTGAACCACGTTCCACTAAAAATTCATTGGTTCATCTCCCACTTTGTCAACTCCTCTCCTTGAATGTGTCCTCTTAGGATGGGCTATAAAGGACGTTCTCTTCCCAGAGTTAGAGGTGGAAGGGAGGCAATGGCCATTCTGCAGCGCAGCCTTATGTATATTCAAATACTAGTCAATCAATTACTACCTCTGGACGCCCTCCCGCCCAGCTCTTCCTCAGTCTCTCTGACTCCGGGGCTATGTGTGTGTGGTTCCCTGAGTCAGGTGCTCTTCCTCTCACAGGACACCCACACCCCAAGATCAGAGAGAGCAAGAAGGGACACGGGGGCTTCAGGGCGTCCTTGTAAGCATCCGGCTCCAGCCTTTGGAATCCAGCCTGCTCATCGTCTTCCTTCCTGATGGCCTCCTAGGGACTCCAGCAGCAGCAGAAAATGGGGTAAGTTCACTAAACAATGGTGTGTGTGTGTGTGTGTGTGTGTGTGTGTGCATATACATTTACATGTACACATATACATATACACATATATCTGTGGTTCTGCCTTTCCGACGAATCTTTCAACCAGATACACACTCCAAATGGATCTTTTATCCATCCATGATTTAACCTCATGCATATCAAAAAGACTATCCGGCACTCCACAGTCACCCAAAAAACTCTTTGAAAACTGCTGGTGGAAGGTGTCTGTAAGAAATCACAGGAGTCTGCCCAGCACAAGGTTTTCGAGGGTCCTTGGGTGTGGGCATAAGGACGTTGGACATTTTCCTGTGTCACAGATTCAGTGAAGGTCGTGAACAAATGTGTGTTAGAAGATTTCCTGGAACTGGGGTACAGGATGTTTTGAATAGACAGCCTGTGACCCACAAAAACAGGGATCCAATCTGCTAGTCAGGACCCAGGGGCTTTCTGCTGACTTGAGCCAGAACAACTCCACTTGGCTCTTGTGCATGTCACTCGACTCTGCATATTCTGATCCGATACCCTCCCAACGCCCTCTCGTCCCAAATCAGCTCCTGTCCCTGACCTCTCAGGTGTAGGGTGTTTGTTTCATCCTGCACGGAGTCCCCTAGGCTGGCTACCTGGGTGAGGTCCTACGTTCCAATCCCCCTGGCACTCATGCCAGGGCTGCCCCGGGTTCTACTGACTGCAACTCCTAGTGTCTCAACGCCTCTTCTGTCCACTCCCACCTCTCATTTGCCTCCAGCTCAGGCCTTCATCACTTCATGATGCTTTCGTAACAGTCTTCCGGTGGTTTCTCTCACCCACTCTCCCGCTCTCCTTCTGCCCGATGCAAATCCATCTTCCTCAATGTTGCTAGATGCCGGCTCTAAAATACACATCTGCTCATGCAACTTTTTGCCTGAAATCCTTCCACCTTCAGGAGGGAGCCCCAGAAACCCCAGAAAAAGTCCTTTGCCCTCAGCTGAGTTCATGCACAGTATGGTTCCTGTCCTTTCCAGGGTCGTCTTCTGCCCACCACCAAGTCATCCCACACTGCTGCCCTGCGGGCAGCCAGGGCTCGCTTCACGCCTTTTTACAGGCCCTCTTGCCTTTCCTGCCCATGCCCTCACTGTAAGCCTAAAGACCCAATGGTAATATTCCAGGGTTTCCTAACCCTCTGGGGGATTAATTGTTCCATCCTTGTCATTTCTATTGCGTTTTGTACCTATAGCTATCTACTTAATGAACTGTTTCATAATTGTTTATCTGTATGCCTGTTTGCCTGTAAGTCTGGACACTATGTCCTGTAAGGGTAGAAACATTGTCTGACACATACTGGGGACACAACCGATGTTGGAAATTGTCAACTGAACTTCTTGTATGTGAAAGGTAGAAGGAGGGATCCGTTTACACCTCCACCACCTTATCTAACGTGATTCTTACGACATTGAAGATACTGGGAAACACTGCAAATGCATTGCCTTCAATCTGTCGCTACTTTAGGAAACACTTATTAAAAACCCACAGTCGCCTGGAAAAATGGCCTTACGTTCTGTATCCAGATGGAAATGAGCCCTGAGGATGCTGACCTGGGGCCATATATGCAAGCATGTGAGACTTTTACTCACACTGAATTGTCGAAGTTTGCACATCAAAGGTGCTCATGAAGGTGTAAGCAGGTAAGGGATGGGCTATCCATGGGTAGAGGGTCACAGGCAGGGTGGTTGTGAAATCCCTCTGCCAGTGGCTGCTGCTTTAGCTTATTTTAATTTTAATTTTTTTACTTTTTAAAGTTTATTTATTTTTGAGAAAAAGTGCACATGTGAGCAGGTGAAGGGCAGAGAGAAGAGAGAGAGAATCCCAAGCTGGCTTCCGAGCTGTCAGTGCAGAGCTGGACAGGGTGCTTGAACTCACAAAGCGTGAGATCATGACCTGAGCTGAAATCCAGAGTTAGACGCTTAACCGACCGAGCAGCCCACACACCCCTGCTTTAGCTTATTTTAGCATAAAATAGAGGAGTTTCCCCTCTGAGTGTGGCAAGAGAGCCGGTCAGGAGAGAAAGCCAATCAAGATATCATGCATTTGGCTTCAGATGCCGTGTGCTGATGGTGGAACTGGATTTGGTGACTTGATACAGCTGTACACCCGCAAGAATTCCTACCGCCACCAAGGGTCACTTTCTCACAGCCAGGTCATGGGTGGTTTAGGCAGGAGAATTTGTCATATCCATCCATATCCTTCTCAATAAAGCAGTTTTTCTGCTATTTTAACTCAATAGAAGAATCTTCATCTTGCAGTCATTAGCTGGAAACCTGCTCCCTTGATTATCTGTCATAAGCAAGAGCTCTTCTGAACATTCTAGATCATTCTGGAGTTCACTTTGAAGACACTTTGTGCTTCTCTGTTAGTAGCTTTACTACAGAGCAATGGAGTACTTTGTGTGCATAGCCATCCTGTTAAAATGTTTTTAAAAATTTTTCTAATGTTTGTTTTTTTATTTTAGTTTACATATTTTATTTACTGTTCTAGGCACTTGGGCAGAGTCTTTTCACTTTAGAGACACATATCCTTCAGTTCCACTTTTTTCTTTTTTTAATTATACACACACACACACACACACACACACACACACATATATATATATATATATATATAATTTACTGTCAAGTTAGCTGTAAAGAAATGTTTACAGCTAACTTTTATTTTTGAGAGGCAGAGAGAAACAGTGCATGAGCAGGGAAGGGGCAGAGAGAGAGGGAGTCACAGAATTAGAAGCAGGCTCCAGGGTCCGAGCTACCTGTCAGCACAGAGCTCGACACAGGACTCGAACCCATGAACTGTGAAATTATGACCTGAGCTGAAGTCAGACGCTTAACTGACTAAGCCATCCTGGCACCCCTTGTTAAAAGGCTTTTAAGCCAATTAAATAATTACAATTTAGGTAAATACCACAGAATTATTTAAACAAAGCATTTGCTATAATAAGCACACTTTTTTTTTAATGGCCTCAGAAATTCTTACATCTTGTCAGTTGGCTTATAAGAAATCGTAGGTGTCATACAAACGACATAGAAAAGATGACCCGGGTCAGCAACGTCCACGTTCAGCCACCTTCGTGGTCTTAAGCAAGTCACCGGGCACCTCTGGGCCTCAGGTGCCCTCTGCAGATTGAGGGTGTGGATTTCAAGGATTTGCTACGTTCTTTCCCATCTCTATCTTGAGAACACCGCCTGTAACTAGAACCATCCTGACCGTATCTGCCGCTCTGTACGGAAGCACCTGCAAGGATTATAGAGTCCGCTGCAGGTGCCTGTCGGACTCATAGATACATGTGGTCAATGACTACTTTGATGTCCATTCTTTTTCTGACTGTCCATCTACATCTTGAAGCAGAATCAGGAAGGAGGAGTTTGCATGCAGCACGCTGGCTGCAGAGCTGGGCCACAGAGTTTCGCTAAACTTGGACATCCGTTTCATACATTCTTAGGCTGTAGGTCATGATCTTAAGGGTACCCATGCCCCACCCAATGTGTCACTGGGTGGGGATTTGGAGAGCGGGGGCGGGGTGGCAGACAGAAATGTGACCCCGGGGTGTGCAGTCAGCTTCCGCCGTGTTTATCCGCCAGTGCTTCTCAAGAATCCAGACCTGGAGCCCAGCTCGGTCAGCTCTCTCATCCCTGGAACTACCCTTACCACCTTTCCTAGGATCCAAGCGCTCGGTGCTCATCGGCTTCCTGGAGAGGTGCCCAGGAGGGCACAGGGTTAATGCACTTTTCTGCACTCCTCATGCAACCACTTCATCTATTCTGATGGGTTCCAACTTCTTCCCATCTGTCCACTCTCAGGCTCCTTCCTGTTTCCGGTCCCGCTGCTATGCTGTGGACTAGCAGCTTACATTAATCCTCTCTGAGTCCGAAGGATCTTGGCTTGGGTTTACTGAGTCTGGTCACCCGTTTCAGACCTTCTGGAAAAGGATATGCCCCATCACACCCCAGCCCCACAAGGTTGATGTGAGTGTTCACCCAGTAGAAATACCTGTTAAGGAACAAGACTCTGGTCCAAAAGCAAGGCATGCGAGCAGAGTGACTGCATTACAAACATATGGCATGCATTTCTCTTTAGCCCCGTATAGATCTGCACTCAACTTATGAAGAGTGCTTTAACTGGGTATTGGTGGATACAAATATGGCAGGGTGAGACTCTCTTTGTCCCTCAGGACATTCTTCTCATCTTTAAACTGCCCTCTTTTTTAAGGGGAAGGTGTCAATGAAATCTTGTAAGTGAAAAAACAAATAAAAACTACAACTTGTTAGCACAGAACTTCCACTGAGAGAAGTTGAACCCTGACTTTACATCATAGTTGAAAAATCACCCCTGGTGGATGAACAGCCTAAGTATAAAATCTAAACAGAAAACTTTTAAGACACCTCATGACGTTGGATTTGGCAATGATTCCTCGGACTGAACACTAAAATACAGGCAAAAAACATTAGAAGTGGTTAAGTGGGACCATAACAACATAGAAAACCTCTGTGCATCAAAAGGCATGATGGACAGAGTGAAAAAGGCAAGCCGTAGAATGGGAAATGTTTGCAAATCACGTATCTGGTAAGGAGTTGTATCAGGATTTATACATGACTCTTACAGCTCAATAACCACAAAATAA
>PJEM01018368.1:0-19054 GCA_004023845.1 Helogale parvula | reverse complement strand
CACCACACACACCCCTGCCCCCTCCCCGGGCTCACCGCGCACACCTGCCCCCCCAGGGCTCACCGCGCATAGCCCCGCTGCCACACACACGCACACACACACACACACAGACACGCATGCATGCACCCTGCCTGCTCGCCACGCATAGCGTCACCCCAGGGAAATGCTAGCTCTGCGGGGCTTTCTCCCCCACTGCACCTGGGGCACAGTCCCAGGGATGGGGTGTAGGCCCTTCGTGGCCAGCATGAGCTCCTCTTCCCACGAGAATCTGGGGGAACTTCGACACTGGCCGCTGGCGCCCCGCTGGAGGCGAGGTGGGCCGAGGACAGAGGTCGGACGCGGTGGAGGCCGGGTGGTGTGTCTGACAGCTGCCAGCCCCTCCTCCCTGAGACAAATGTCCCCGGGCAGGCAGTGCCCACAGCAGCCCGATGTGAGCCTGGCCTCCGGGCCCCGCGGGCGGGCCCCTCTGCTGTGCACAGTGGCCATGGCGGCGGGGCCAGCCCACTGCACCGGCCCCGGGCCTGGAGCCAGCTCTCGGCAGCGTGTCAGAATTCTGCCTCGCTTGACCTTCCTTCTGCAGAGACAGGTCCAGCGGGTCGTGCTGATGGGGAGCAGACAGCAGGGGACACCTATAAATGATCGAGAAAGAGAGAAAGAGTGACCGACCAGAGACAGACACCGGCACATCCCACCGAGGCAGCCGCGAAGCTGCTAGAAATGGGGCGTGAAGTGTCTGCAAGGCAGGCAGGCTGCCTGGCAGCGGTAGGCCTGCGGGACCAGAAAGCCCACTCCCAGGGCAAGGAGGGCCGGCCGCCAGGCCCCCAGGGAAGGTCGGAACAGCCCACACAGCCCCATCTCTCTTCCCAGACACCCTCGGGGACCAGGCCCCATACACACACCTGCAGACTCACACTCTCTCAACGTGCACAGCCCAGATCTCGGGGCCCCTGCCTCCCACCTGAGCTGTCCCCCCACAACCGGCTGGGGCAGCTCTGCCGTGGACGGGTGGGGGGGGGGTTCCACCTCCTGAAGCTCTCAGCCTCTTCCACGCCCCGGAGCCTGCAGGCCACTCTGTCCCTTCCTAGGCTGGCCCCCTGCCTCCCCAGCCAGAGGGGACCCAGGTACCCGTGAGCGGCCACATGTCTCCACCAGCCAGCCCCCCGCCCCCTTTCTTCCACTGGCCCCCGCGGAGTCCCTACCCGGGACCTCTCCTGAGTAAAGCCTGGGGACCGAGAGCAACTTGGCTTGGTCCTGCCTGGGGGTGGGGTCTAGTCCAGCGGGGAGGTGACCGGTGACCTGGCAATCATGGTCCAGTGTGGCCAGCGCCGGGTCAGAGAGGCCCAGAGGGCTCAGGAGGAAAAGGCACCCTGGGTGCCTAGGGCCCCATCACACCCAGGGCCGGTCTGGCAGCGCAGAAAGGAGGCCAGGAAGGGTTGGTGTCTTGGCTGTCGCTGCAGTGAGCGCCATCCAGCCAGGCCAGGCGGAGGGGACAGGAGGGCACACGTGGAGAGGACAAAGCTGGAGGGGACACGAGTGTCTCAGGGATCGGAGACACTGCCTGCGACCAACCAGAGGGCCTGGCTGAGGAGTATCATCCTGAGAGCCACAGAGGGCCCCTGAGCCGGGTGGGGGGTGGGGGGGACCTACGTGGGGCGGGGCCTAAGAGGGGCCAGCTCTGAGAGCTCAGGGGAGCCTGGAGCCCCTCAGACACCCAGAACCTTCCAGAGCCCACAGAACCAGGCGGTCTAGCTGGCCGGCTTCTGGGTTTGTTAGCATCTGATTTTCTGACATAAGGGAGGCCCTTCAGAAGGAAGACCAGCCCAGGGTGATAATCCAGACCGGCCGCGCTCAGCCCTGGGGGCCGCGGAGGTACCGTCTGACCTGAGGGGTTGGGGGGTGAGGTCAGGGAGACCAGAGCAGATCCCCAGGGTTGCCCAGACCGCTGGCCCCACACCCATTCAGGTGTGCATCCAGGCCCTCGGAGCTCCCCTAGGAAAACAAGTGTCCAGGTCACCCCCAAAGCTGCCCCACCTTGGCCATCATGCAGCCGCCGTTGGTCCAGCCTCCGGGACCCGTGTCTGGGCCTCCGAGAGGGACGGTGGGCCGCTCCGGCCGGGGCGCCTGGCAGCCGGGGCCCGGTGGGCTGCGGTCCGCGGCCGGCCCGTCCCGAGGGCGAGGGCAGAGGCGGCCGGGGGCCCAGAGTCAATGGTCTTTTTATTCCATTTGATTTCACCTCCTCTGAGTGCGGGCCCTCCCTCCCTAACAGAATTACTCTTATCTGCAAGTGATTTAAACTCTAAGGTTTACTGAAGATTTAAAGAGTGTGAACACAGTTGGAATGTTTTAAACTAAGAGTACAAGTTGCATTTTAAGAAAATAATTAACTCCCAGGGGAGGTGTGGGTTTTGGAGCCATGACAGACTTCCAAGGCTGCTTCCCTATATGGGGTTTCCAAATAATAAAATATCTTTGATTCCCTGCTGATGTCAGACGAGAACCTGTTAGTGAGCAAGCAAACTGTCATTTTTTTTTAAGAGGGCCCATTAGCGTCTTAAAGACGCAGGCTGGGCCCGAGGAGGAGGGCGAAGGGTCTGCTCCAAGGGCAGCTCACCTGTGGGTCCGTCCACACCGCTCCGGGCCCTCCTCGGGGCACACAGAGGGCCGTGCCCCCATCCGGGAGGCCGGGCGATGCCCGGTGAGCCCCCTCGGGTTGCAGCCCCGGCTCCCCGAAGCTGGCCATCCAGGCCCCCGGGGGCTTCCCACCGGGGGGCCCTCGGGAGCCACGTGGGAGCCTTGGGCCCCGACGCCCTGGGGCACGGCAGCCCTCGGGGACTCACGCCTGTTGTTTGCTCAGCACACGTCCTGGAGGACGCCTGGGAGGTGTTTTCATCTTATTTCATTTGCTGCTCACGAAACCTGCAGGTGGGCGCCTTCCCCGTGTCCCTGATGGGACAGGACTGAGTGCCTGCCGGGGGCTGACGCTGCTCAGGATGGGGGACGTGAGTCCGCAGAGCCTGCCCTGAGCCCCCTCCAGGGCCGGTCCCTCCCTGCCCCTGGGGTCAGGTCACCATCCGCTGAGTGCCTCCTCAGAGCAGCCACGGTCTCACACGATGTAGGTGGGATGGAGAAATGAGGAGGGGAGCTGCCCCGAGACAGCTGCGTCCTGGCCTGGGGCCGTTACCACTCTGTGCAGCGGCTCACCGTCCGCCCGCCAGCCAAGGTCGCCGTGCCCAAGATCCGGTGAGCGGTATTCGCCGGGCCAGCTGGGCGTTGGGCTCCGTGCCCCACCAGGAGCCTCTGCGCGGGGCCCTGGCTGGGGTCATGTGTTGTCGCCACCACCGCTGAAAGCCCAGGCCCCGCCGAGCCTTCCTCTCCTGCTGGGGACAGAGCTCTGCCACCACCTCCAAGGACAGCCTGGGAGAACAGCCCCTCCCTGCAGGGGCTGAGGAGGGGGACACACGGCTCCCCACGCAGTCCAGACCCCCACACACCCGCACCGCCCCCGCTGTGCCTGGACCAGCTCTGGAGGAAGCCATCGAGGAGGGAGGAGTTCCAGAGAGCTCCGCTCTCCCCCAGGCTGCTCGCGGCGGTCCTTCCCTCACAGGAGTGGCTCCTGGGGGCGCCCGTCTGGAGGGTTCCCCGTCCCCCCACTCCCCTCCCCACCAAGCCCTCTGCTGGGCAGGGGTGGCGACATGGAGGCTGACGCCGGCCATTTGTCCGGTGCCCTGACACTTTCCCACAAGCCTCTGCCCCCTCAGGAATAGCTCTTTCTGGTAATTTACTTGCAAAACATTTGGCCATTAACACCCAGGCGAGAGTGGACAGCGGGTCACGGACGATTAAAGTCCCCACACCTGGGTCCCCCGTCGGCGGGGAGGCCGGCAAAGGCTGCGTGTGCGGCGTCAGCCGGGCCCCAGGGTCCCCACCGGGCCCACCCCCCACCGCCCCCCTCCCGGCCAGCAGAGCGGCCTCTTCCCCCCTTCCTTTGGGGTCAGGTGTTGGAGAGGCTCGGGTTGGTCTTTGCCAAGGGATGGAGGCCACGGACGCTGAGCCCTCTGGGAAAGGCGGCCACAAAGGGCTGCTTCTGGTGTGCGCGTCCCGCCATGAGGACCCATAGCAGCGCTGCCACCAGCACCTGCCGCCCTGTGGGACCATGGACAGCACTGCGCTCACCCCAACAGGTCAGGAGGCCAGGAATTCGCGACTCCAACCCCACCCGGCCAGGCCGCAGGCCCAGCAGCACCAGCCGGGGGGCCGGGTCCCCTGCCAGTCCTAAGAGAGACCCCTTTCCTTTGGGGCCACCTGTGAGCTTCGGGGCTGAGTCTTTGGGGCCTCTTGGGAGGCCTTCATTTCCGGGGTCTGAAGGGTGAGAAAGTGCCATGGGGATGAGGGTGAATGCTCGTCTCCGGCCCCCAGCCCCTCAGCGCTGGGCCGCGCAGAGGAGAGCAAGGCAGAGACTTCCGGTGGCTGGGTGCCCCCAACGCCTCTTCCCCAGGATGGAGGGGGACCAGGCAGCTCCTTCCCAGCCACGTGCAGGTGGCCACTACCCTCCAAAGGCAAGTTCTGTCTCCTGCGTATGGTGGGAAAGACAGATGCTCTGGGTCCAGCCTGACGTAGGACCCCACCTCCTACCCCTCAGATGCCCCCAGACCAGCCCCATGAGAGCCCCTGGCCGCAGGGCCTTAGAGACAGGAGTAGGTGCAGGTGCATGTGTCCAAGTGCACAGGGGTGTGGCCTCACGAGGCAGGGTCGGAGCATGGTGCAGAGACGGAATCGGTGTCACGTGGGGGGAGACCCGGAGCCCTAGGGACTGGGGCCAGGTCTGACGGACAGGAGGGGTTGAGGTGCGACCCTGGGGCCTCACAGCACCGTGAGCCCGGCGCCGGGACCCCTGAGACAGGGAATGGTGGGCGCTGAGAGCCCCTCTGGGACCTTCCTGTTCACACGTGAACCCTGGAGCGCAGAGCCAGCAGGGGACTCGCTCAAGGTCACACAGCTGAGGGCACAGCAGGAGTCAGCCACAGCCCCACCAGCCCTCGGCTGCGGCCACGCTGCCTTCCGGTGAGGCCAGGCCAGGCCTACCCCCTGCGCTGTCTCTACTTGGAAAGGCCCCACCTGGAGATGGGGAAACCGAGGCTCGGAGAGCCTTAATTGGGACCCTTGTGATTGATTGCAAGTGACAGATTCCAAGCCAAACTGGCATTGCCGGTGCAGGCGGCTGAGGGTGCGGCCGCCCCGTTCTGGCTCCCGGTGCCATGCAGCCCCGGGCTCAGCTCCGGCAGCGAGACCGCGTCTCCACCCGGGTCTCAAGCCAGCGGACCTGCCAGGCCAGGGAAAGCCCAGGTGCTGCTCAGGTCAAGGCTGTGCCTGGGAGGCAGGGCCCTGGGGTAGATGCTCGCCCTCCGCCCTCCTCCTCCCTCCCTCTTTCCTTTATCCCACTTCTCCCCCTTCCCCTCCCCCTCCTCCCTCCTCACAGGGCTCCTAGGGCCCCGTCACCAGATGGGAAGGGATCCAGGGAAGGTCAAGGTCACACCCTGGAGCCCCAGGCCAGGAACCTGGCTGAGAGCCTTCTGCCTCCCACCTGCCCCCCACCCCCAGCCCCCTGCACACCCAAACAGCCCCGGAGCCAGGAGGAGCCCAATAACAGGAGCAGCCGACCGAGGGCAACCCAGGGACCACAGGGCGGACGTCTGCCGGCCCAGTGGGACCCAGCCTCCGGGCAGGCCGGGCGGCGAGGCATTGGCGAGACCCCCTCAGAGAAGGGGCCGAGCTGTGGGGGGCGGTCCTAGGCCTCGGCCTCCGGGAAAGGCCCTGCCCCTCCCTCCCCCGTGTCCCCTCCACACCAAAGGGGTTTATGAAGACCTGTGCGGTGCACCAGAGAAAACGCCGCTGTCGTTACAGGATTTAACGACAGCTTCGCCCAATATTGGGGATTTGGCGTGTCTCTCATTACACGTTTTAACAAGCACATTTCTCGGAGGCGCAGCCCCCACGTGGGGGCCGTCCTCTCCCTCTGCCATGTGTGACTTTCATTAGCAGGCGTTTTATGAAGCCACGGACCACAGATGCTCGCCCGGCCCGCAGCCCTGGCTGGCCGGGACCCAGTGTCATGGCTGGGTGGCCAGGGGCGTGCCCGCCGGTCTGTCTGCCCGTTCCTGCGGGTGCAGAGAGCAAGCTCCGCCCACACACCGCACCCCTCCCGACACTCTCAGACAGCGGCAGGACGCAGGCACGGACCCCGGGCTGGAGTCGGGGCGCCTGCCCCCTCGGCGATGTGACCCCAGATGAGCCCCGGGCCTCCTGAGCCTCAGTGTCCCCACGTGTGACTTAGGCATCTGAGCAGACAAGTGACTTCCAGCATGTGTAGGGATCTGTTTACACACAAGCCATCAAATAGCATAAAAAAAAATTTAAAAAGGCGGAAACGAAGCTGATTCTGCAGGAGAGCTTGGCAGCCCCAGGCCTGCGCCCAGGAGGCCACCGGCTCACCCCCAGACACCTGGGGTCTTTGTGGCACAGTGTAGGATGCTGGTGGCCGAGGACTGTGATGTCCCAGCTCCAGGGCCTGAACCCCTCAGCGCACTGACCATGCCCCCCCCCACCCAGCGCCAGCCCTGCCCTGAGCGCCAGCTCACCCCCGAGCCCCCAGGGCAGGGCACGCACAGGGCCGGCTGCAGAAAGTGTCGCTAATTCCAGAGCCAAGCTCTGACTTCCAAGATGCACATCCCTCCCGACCCTGAAATGTGTCTTCTGAGCTCTCTGCCCCGAGCGGCCCTCCCCAGCCCTGGGAGCACATGTTCAGGCCACTGCACCGGCCTCGGAAGCTGGTGTGGATAAATGGGGAAACTGTGGGCTCCCTGGGGGGCAGCGGGAGGCAAGTAGCTGAGACCAATTCCTGCCAGGAAACTTCCAGACAGAAAGACCTGTAGTGGGAAGGATCCAGGTGAGCAGGCTGATGGTGGACAGGGCGACCCCATCGTCTGGATCCGCAGCCAGAGGCCCTGGCGCACTGACGGCGCACTGTCAGCAGCCCTTCTCCGGACACTTGGAGCCCTGTCTACACCCCAACGGGGAGGGGCTGCTGGGCCCTGACTCCCCTGAAGATGTTTGTAAACAGTTGGCTCTAAGGAAGTTTGAAGAAGTCAGTTCGGGGCCAGGACCAGGGTCAGGGCCCGTGTGGGAAGAGACAGGTGAGGCCCCGCGCCTCCAGGGGGCAGGATCAGGAGCTCACCGCTTGGTCCCTTATTCTGGAAGGATCCCTGGGTATGAAAACCTACCCCGAGGTCCCCCGGTTCCTCTTCCCTTTCCCAGACAGAGGCCCTCGAGACAGGACCGTGTGGAAGCCAGGACAGAGCGGCGGACGCGGCCCCAGCTGGGACGAGCCCCCCCCTGCCCCCCAGAAACGAGTGGAGGCATAAATAAATAATAAAGCCTGCCGGTCCGCACTGCCTCCCAGATCGGGCCGGGCACGGCCGGGCGATTACGCCCACAATACCTCGCATTCATTACGCCCCTTAAAAACGGCGTGCTGTGTCTGGAAAACAGGAAGTGGCCGTCAGTCTCCCGTGTAAAAGCCATCTGAAGCCCGTGGCCCAGGCATGTTCTCAATCAGGAAGCAGGCAGTAAATAAACATTTACGTCCCGCGGCCGTGCTCACCCGCCTGCCCCCAGGCTACAAAGGGGCACAGAGAGCGGAAATTTGTTTAGTCCTATAAAAGCACAGGCCGTATATCAATAGATGATTAAAAATGGAAACGTGGCCGGCTAATGGACGGTATTGATTTTAATAAGCGTTAAGTACATGGAGCTCGCAGATAAGGGCTCCTGGGCCATCTCCCTGCGCCCTGAGAAAGTGACTCACGCAGAGAAAAAAAATCCTCTTTTCCAAATTGAAACTTTCACCCGGCGCATAGGGTCTGGGGGAGTGGTTTCCGAATCAGCATCCATCCCGAATATCGAGCGTGACACGGGTGACATATGGAAGCCTTCCCGCCCGAGGTCAAGGGCGCCGCACTCAAAACAGTAGCGGCACAGGCTCGTGGGCCCCGGGCGTCTGAGCGCACCAGCGCCCACTCCAGGCTGCCGACGCCCTGGGGAACCCCACGTCACCCCATTTGTCATGCTGGGGTCCCCGCCGGCTGAGTGCTCACGGTACAAGGGCCCCGAGAGACGGGCCGCTCGGCCAGACGTCCCCCCAGAGCATCAGGTGTCTGCTTGGGAACAAAGCTCCTACCGCGGAGGAAGTCACAGCTCCGTGACAATGACCAGACGGCGCTTCCGAGCCCGGAGCTGGTAGCGGCCGGGTGGGGTCAGGCGTGAGGGTCACCCTGTAGGCGCAGCACCAGCCCCGCCTGGCCGGGAAGGGCCGACCAACGGGCAGAGTGTCCATCCACGTGGAATTTTCTGATAAATGATTTGTCCTGTCACCCGCTTTCCCGGAGAGCGTTTGGCCTCCAAGCCCCTCACAAATCATTTCCCTTCGAGCGGAAAACCTGCTTCGACCCACATCTCCGCTCCCGAGTGGGTGAGTTCTCTGCTCAAGGGTTTCTCCTTCTAACAGACACTGAGGGAGATTCCTTATCGGACTCCAGCACCTGGTCTGTGCCGGGCGAGGCGGTGAGGGGAGCGCTCATGGGTCAGGACGGGGGTGGTTCAGGGGGCCGGGGCCCCGAGGGGCGGGTTTTCTTCGAGAACTGGAAGTTGGGAGTGTAGACACGTTTACAGTCAATGAGGCAGGGAGGTGTAAATGTGCGTGCCAAGCCAGGGGCCCCCGGGGAGGCCCGCCAAGGAGGCATGGGTCAGGCTGCGGGTGAGATGGGGGGACAGGAGGGTCAGCAATGGCCTGCGGGTCGCTGCGAGTGTCCTGGGCGGCAAAAGACACCGGAGAAGAAAGGTGTGTAGGTCGAAAGAGGAGCCCCTGGTTTGGACGCGGTGGGTCTCGTCACCATAACCAGCACCACAAACTAGAAACCTCTCCCCTCGCGATCCTGGAGGCCCGAAGTCCAAAGTCACGGTGTCGGCAAGGCCCGCTCCCCCAGAAGTGCCGGGGGAAGATCGCTCTGTCTTTACCCAGCGCCCCCTGTGTGCGCCTCCCCTGCGGGTCTGCACTGACTTTCGTCTTGTGAAAACACCAGTCAGCGGATTAGGGCCCACCCTCAGCTGGCGTAGCCTCGTCTTAATTGGATTGCACCTGCAAAGACCCGATTTCCAAGTAAGGCCGAATTCTCAGCTTCCGGGGGACATGCATTTGGAAGGGTACTTACTGTTCAGCCTGTTACAGGACGTCACAGCGGCCTCCTAGGGAAGCGACTCCTTCCGTCTTTCGTTCCCGAGAAGTGCAGTCCCCCGATCTCTCCGGGGCCCCCCCACTCCCTTTGGCTCTCTCCAAACAGCTAGTGGCATCGTGGGCCAGGCCCGGACCTCCTGTCCTCAAGGTATCTTCTTACTCTTCGACTCAAGTCTTGGCTTTTGTCCCCTCCCCCAAAAGGCCTCCTCCCCCTGCGTCCTCCAGAACGTCCTGCTCATTTTCTCTCTCTTTCATCATAGCTTGTCCCGGTAGATGGGGATGTTTCTGTTCCTGCAACACAAGAGCCTCACAAAGGCACCATCTTATCTGCTTGGTGGTCATGATATCCCTGAGCCAACACAGCAGTTGGTAAATGACCACCTGGGAAATAATCATTGAATGAATGTGTGGGTGTTTAGTGGATGGATGGATGGAGGATGGATGGATGGGTGGATGAGTGCATGGATGGGTGGGTGGGTGGATAGATGAATGGACAGATGGATGGGGAGATGGATGGATGAGTGGATAAATGGATAGAGGATGGATGGATGGGGAGATGACTGGACATATGGATGGATGATGGATGAATGGATGGATGGATGGTGGAAGGATGGATAGATGGATGGGGAGATGGTTGGATAGATGGATGGATGGATGGGTGGATGGATGGGCGTATGAGTGAACCAATACCTTACTCCACGTTGTGTCTTCAGGGCTAGCACAGGTCACTGAACATGGAAGGTGTTCAGTGAATGGGTGGGTGATAGAGAGCACGAAAGAAGGGAGAAACACAGGTAAGTGGGAAGGTTTGAACCGTCAGGTCAAGGTTACAGAAGTAACCGTGAGGCGCCATGCCCCACCCCTTCTTCCTCACATTGGCACGGACATATACCTTCACAGAGCTGGGCACATCGCAGGCCTCAGACACCCACTGCCTGAGCGAGTTCATGACAGATGCCCTTTAGCTTGTCTTCACTCTGCTCCAAGGTCATGGCACAGCCGTGCTCCCGGTATGTAAGCTACACGTTTCGGTTTTTGCCCTAAGACTTCCTCTTATTCACAAGTCAGGCCAATTTCCCTGTTAAATAGCCAAAGCCGGGTACAGCCGAGGCTCCGTGGGCCTGAACACCCCTCCGCTGCTGCTGTGACATGGAAACGGCCACGGAGAACACATGTTGTTGGGATAAACTTTATTGACGGACACCGAGACGCGGATTTCAGGTAATATGCTTGCGCCGGAAATATTACCCTTCATTCGGTTTTCATTTCCAACCACGTAGAAGTGTACAGCCATCCTCAGCTCGCAGTCCCATCTGAAGCAGATGGCAGGCCACCCCAGTCTGTAGAGTGGGATTTGCTCACCCTTTCCAGGGTCAGGTCCCTGCCTTGCCCCTAATATACTCATTTGGTGCATAAATGTGTCCCCATTCCGTAGGTGACTCTCAGGATTTGAGAGACCATGCCCATCTTCCCCTTCACCTTTCCTGACCGATGTGAAGGTCACTGTCAGCAAATGCCGAGGCGATGCTGCGTAACAAACCTCCCCGAGTCAGGCCGCCCCAGATGACCCGTTCACACGCACAGTCAGGCCAGCGAGGGCTGGCCACCCCACGGAGCGCGGAGGCTGCTCCAGGACCCGGGGCAGGACAGCGTGGCATCCAGGTGCGCTCTCATCCAGGGCACGTGCCCCGGGGACAAGAGGTCTCTGTCACACCGCGTCACCCACACCTGCAGGGTCACAGGGCCCAGCCGCCCCAGCCACCCCGAAGGGGTGAGTGTTTGCTGAGCACCCATCCAACTATCACATATGTTCTTGTTAGTTTCCGTAAATGACTATTAATTCCATTAACAGCCTGTGGGCCCCGCGGGGCCGGGGCTGCGTTCACGCTGTTTGCCTCCAGAAAGCGCTGAGCAAATATTTGTCTGACGAGAGGGTGACACCCAGCTGTGTGTTATGCCGTTTGCACTACATGCTCTCCCCGCCCCCTCTGGTCCCCCCAGGGTCCCCTCGGGACGCTGCTGCAGGAGCGAGGAGCAGCCGTCAGCCCTGGGAGCCTGCACCAGGCCGCCGTCCCGCCGGAACAGCGCCCCATGGACCGGGCCCCTCAACAAACACACCCCCCTCTCCCAGTCCCGGAGGCTGGAGTCCAAGGCGAAGGTGTCAGCAGGGCTGGGCCTTCCTGAGGCCTCTGTGGCTGGCGCCTGGACAGCCATTCTCTCCCCGTGTCCTCATGCGGTGGCCCCTGTGTGTGCGTCTGTGTCACTATCTCCTCTGCTTAGAGGGACATCAGCCACATCAGATTAGGGCTGCCCTGTGGTCTCCTGTTACCCTAACTGCCCTCTACAGACCGTGCCTTCAAATGCATTTACATTCAGGGGCACTGGGGCAAGGGGGCTCCCACAGGTGAACCCGGGGCTGGGGTGCTGGGATGCTGGGGCTCCCACAGGTGAACCCGGGGCTGGGGTGCTGGGGTACTGGGGCTCCCACAGGTGAACCCGGGGCTGGGGTGCTGGGGTGCTGGGGCTCCCACAGGTGAACCCGGAGGTGGGGTGCTGGGGCGCTGGGGCTCCCACAGGTGAACCCGGAGGTGGGGTGCTGGGGCGCTGGGGCTCCCACAGGTGAAGCTGGGGGTGGGGGACACCTCAGCCGACAGCACAAGGACCTGCTGAAGAGGTGAGCTGGTCCCCCAAGGTGCATGAGAGGCCCACCCATGTCCCAGAACCCCACGGCCCCCGAGGTGCTGCCGGGACTCCCCAGCGGGGGGAAGAAGTGTCCTCCCCGTTTGGCGAGATGCGGAGAAGAGCCGGGACCAAACGAGGTTTGGGGGCCGATCTCACGCCGCGCGACCTTCGAATGCCAGCTGTCACCCCCACACTGAGGATCTGCGTTTTCTGGCCGGCAGGGTTGCCTGGACTCCGATGTCCGCGAGCCCAGCCGCGTTCAGAGACCGGCAGAAGTGCCCCTGATGCCCTGCCCGGCCCGGGAGGCGCCCGCGGCCTGCCCTCCGCCCGAGCGTTGCCGAGAAACGGGGCTCCGGGAGGAAGACGTTCGCAGAGGCCACAGGGCCCCCGGCGGATCCTCCCGACGCCTTGCGAGGAAGCTCCCGGCACACGGCCCGGGGGGCATCGCCCGGTTCACGCTGTTTGGCATAAAGGACGGCTTGTGTTTGGAAAGGTATTGGTTGAAGCCGGATCTTTCCAGGAATCTCATTTATACCAAACAGGGACGGCCTGGAGGGGGGCTCTCAGGACAGGCACCCCAGCCCCCAGGCCTCCCTCGCTCTCCTGCTGACCCCCTTCTCCTGATCCTTCCCCAACAAGCTGAGAATGAGGAGGCTGACTCTTTAAAATTTTTTTAATGTTTATTTATTTTTGAGAAAGAGAGAGACAGAGCACGAGGAGGGAAGAGGCAGAGCGAGGGAGACAGAATCCGAAGCAGCTCCAGGCCCCGAGCCGTCAGCACAGAGCCCCACGCGGGGCTCGAACTCATGAACAGCGAGATCACGACCTGAGCCGAAGTCGGATGCCCAACCGACTGAGCCCCCCAGGCGCCCCGAGGAGGCTGACTTCTGAGTGTCCCCCAGCTCTGCTCAGACCCAGGACCCCGGGGGCAGCCTCGAGACCAACGGTGACACCAGCACCACACCAGCGAGGACGATCCCAGGAGGGAAGGGTGTCCGGGCGCAGGCCTGTGTGACTCACACGCTGGGGGGCTCTCGAGACCCCTCCAGACCAGCCCAGAAGCCACACAGCCGGTGGGGTGGCTGGTGAGAAGCATGTGGCACTTATTTGACCCCTACTGTGTACTTCCCTGCATTGAGCTAGCCTTGCCGCTGCAATGACTCCAGTGGGCAGACCCTCCACCCGCCCCCGGGTCCTGCTTAACCCTCCCACTGCCGCTCACGGCCGCCCAGCCGGGAGGGCGAGGCCAGGGCAGACCGAGGGTCTGCACCCACCGCAGGCCTCCCCAGCACAGGGTGGGGGGCGTTCCCACAGGAACCGCACGCAAGGCTCCGCTCACCAGTGACCGACCAGAGACTCGGCCGCCAGGTGGGGCTGCAGGGACTTGCGCTGTGCGGTCTCGCCGCTTGGAGAAGCGGCTGCCTCCCCTGAGGCTTGGTCAAGGAAGGCAGGCTTTGCTACTTTACAGTCGTAGGTAAAAAACTAATCATGTTCCTTAATGTTTTTCCGATGAATACTTCAGTTAACTAAATACCATTTGGCTCCGTGATGTCCAATAACACGTCCCATCTGGTGTCTGCAATTTAGAGCAAAACCCAAAGGAATGACAATGCCCCACGTGTGTCCGCGGGTCCCCGTGCGCCCGTGTGGGTGGTCGGGGCTCGTCCAGCCCGGGTCCTTCAGAGGCCGGTGTCACCGCCTCCCAGGGCTCCGCTGTGTCGCAGGGCAGGCGGGCCGCAGGGGCCGTGAGCAGGGAGGCCCCTCCAGGCGGGAGAAGACGGTCATCCCTCCTCGTCTGCTGTCTGTGGAGTTGCTCACCAGCTCACGGGAGCGTCCGCTCTCCCCTGGCGCCCAGCTTGTCTCTTGTTAAAAGCAGAACGAGAAAGCCAAGTGGCAGCAGGCTGCGCGGACATTTATGAGATGAATTTCCTCCACGGCTTCCGCGCCGGTCGGCTCACCAGTCCTTCCACGCCACCCACCGGCCGGGCACGTGCCAACTGGCAGACTCGTGGCCCTTCTTGCTCACCCACAGGGTGGCTGTGACATGCTGGCCACCAGGGACTCGAGCCATCGCCTCCTGCCCCTTACGGGGGTCCCCAGGCTCCTCCTCAGCCCAGCGCCCCCCATGGAGACCACCCCTCAGCCGGGACCAGGCAGAAGGCGGCCCGCAGGCCCTGCACCACTGCTTCTCCTGAATGCCCTGCACTCCCGTGGGGGGAGGGGCACCCCGTCCCTGCCCTCCTGACCCGGGCACCACTCTTGGGGCCCAGTCATGGGCTCTGTCCCCGCAGCTGGTAGACCAGGGCCTCTCTCCTGAGCAGGGATGTCCCTCTGTCCTGACTAACATTTCTCCATCCCTGGGCCAGCACCACACTTACTAGGGACCCGTTTAATCAGTGAATCTGAAACAGCCAACGCCTTCTGGAAGAACAAAGAGGGAGTCCTTGCTGCACGGCTGAGTGAGGCTGCCGTGGCAGACAGCGTGGCGTCTGCTGGATTTTCCACAGAGACACGGGCGGGACTCGGGGGAGGCTTGCATCCCGTCTCCAGATCCGTTCGCGGAGGCGGGCACCTCTGCCTCCCCGGGTGTTCCGGCCACGACTGTGGCGTGCCCCTCAACGCACTCTGTGTCGTTTCATTTTCCTGAAAGCCTTGTTGTTTTCTGCGATGAGGTTTGCATGCTTTCACTGGGTTCATTGCTCTGCATTTGATATTTCGGATGCTGTTGTGACAACTTCAATGTTTTAATTTTCTGTTTGTTGCTTACACGGACAATTATCTTCTAAAATTGGAATTTCTACGGACACAATTGTCTCACCCGCAAACTATGTCAACAGTGCCTCTTTTTTGTAAGAGTAATGCCACTCTTGTTGTTTCTACTATTAATCGTTACAACTTTTACTACTTTTTCCTGCGTTATTGCAATGGCCAGAGTCGCTAGTCCGGGTTTAATAGAACTCTTAGTAACAGGCATTCTGGTTCTGTTCACGATCTCAAAGGCTTTCAACGGTTCACTGTCATGTCCGGCATCCGCCCTCAGTTTTGTGTATCTGTCATAATAAGGAATCTGCCTTCTATTCCTAGTCTGCTCATTTTTTTTTGGAAAATCATGAATGGAAAGTAAGTTTTACCAAACGCTTCTGCTACGTCTACTGAGCTTATTATATGACTTTCCAACTCTACTCCGTTCATGTACTAAATTACATTGATTAATTTTAAGAATGTTCACCCAACCCTTCACTCCTAGAATAAACCTAATGTAGTTGGGGTCTAATATTTTTATGTATCCATGACTTTGAGTTTATTAGTGTCTGTTTAGGGTCTTTGCCTCCCAGCTCAGCAGTGGTGGACAGACTGACCCACGTGGGGTGTCCTGTGACACCCGCGTCAGGTCTTGATGTCGAGATTATGCTGGCTTCAGAAACACGTTCAGGAGAGTGGCCTTTTTTCTAGTTTCTGAAAGGGTTTGTGTAAGGTTGACGTCATTTCTTAACCGTGGGTAGAATTGAACAGGGAAGTTAATCTGGACCTAAAATTTTCTTTAGGACAAGAATTTTAATTCCAGAGCCCATTTCTTTAAAAGCTGTGCAATCGTTCTGATTTTTCTGTTAACTCTTGCGATGCTTTTAACTTTTGTTTTTCAAGAAATGTATCCATTTTATTCACATTTCCTAATTGATTAGTGTAGTTTTTTTTTTTTAATGCCTTCAGGATCTAGTAATCCCTCCCTTATTTCTCCTGGACATCAGCTATTTGCATTTCTGTGTTCCCTCTAGGATTTTCTCCTTTTTAATTTCTTTAGAGTTTTTAAAAAATTTAATTGTCTATTTATTCTTGAGAGACAGAGAGACAGAGTGTGAGCAGGGGAGGAGCGGTCAGCACAGAGCCTGATGCAGGGCTCGAACCCACAAAGCGTGGGATCATGACCTGGGCCAAAGTCAACTGCCCAGTCAAGTGAGCCCCCCAGGCGCCCCTCTTTAGAGTTTTTTAAGTGTCTTAAAATGATTTTTCACTTTCCTTCTTTTCTTTTTTAATGCATTTAACAATATAAATGTACCTTCAAGAAAGATGTTTGCTTCATGTTTCACATTTTGATATATTTTTGTCATCATTACATGTTGAATATTTTTGTTTCCAAGGTGACTATTTTCTTTACTTATATATTATTTTTAAATATCTTTCTTAATGACCATGCTTGCAAGATTTGTATTGTTGTATCTGTTTTTCTTTCTTTTCACTTTCAAATGATTTCTATCCTCTGAAATTTTCTGAAACTTGATTTACGGTCCTGTATAAATTTAATTTTTAAATGTTCTACATGTGAACATTAATACATAGAAAACTGTATGACGTGGGGCGCCTGGGGGCTCAGTCGGTTGAGCGTCCGGCTTCGGCTCAGGTCATGATCTCATGGTTCATGAATTCTAGCCCCGCATCAGGCTCTGTGCTGACAGCTCGGAGCCTGGATCCTGCTTCTGATTCTGTGTCTCCCTCTCTCTCTGCCCCTCTCCCACTCATGCTCTGTCTCTCTGTCTCTCAAAAACAAATAATGTTTAAAAAAATTTTTTTAAACCCTATGACATGGATATGCATATATCCTCATGGTGAACTGAACACTTTTCGGCATCAAGTGTCCATCTTTCTCTCAGGTGATGCTTTTGGCCTTGAAGTGTATTTGCCTTAAGTTTCTTTATATGAAGATCTCAATATTTATCTTATATCAACGTTCTAATTTTAATCTTTCCCAGCCCGTCTTTTTTCAACGTTTTATTTCAACCTGTGTCCTTATATTTAGATTGTAACTCATCTAAACCAACATGTGGGACTTTGTAGATTTTATAAATAAAATGTATTTGGAGTTTGCATTTACTGAGCATGTCTGTCTTTGTCTTTTCATTATAACATTTAACGTATTTGCATTTAGTGGAAGGGATGATCTATTTGCACTCGAACATAACTGTCTATTTACTTTCCGTTTGGCCTGAATATTCTGTGTTCTTTCATTTCTCCTTTCTTGCTTCTTTTGGGTTGATTTAGGTTTTTGTAATTACTCCATTCCCCATTAGCTCATCAGTTATATACCTTTGACTTATTAAAGTTTAAAGGTACTTGGTACTGTTGTCCTAGGAAAATGCAAGGGTTTTAATTACACTTTACTCCCTCCAACTTATGTGTGTCTTGATATTACATGTCTTAAATATGCTGTTAGATATAGATTTAATATAAATTTAATATGTATTTATATATTATAAATTATATAAATATTTTAATATAAATGTTGTTATAGTTAATATAAATTTAAGTATACTTTAAATGTACTTAAATATATGTATCTTAAAATACACTCTCACTGCATGTAGAATTCCAGATAGACAATTATGTTACTTCAGAGTGTTAAGTCATCGTTTCATCGTCTCCCAGCATCTACTGTGTCTGGTGGCTAACCTTAGGTCTAGTTTGGGCTCCCTTGAAAGTAAGGGTCTCATTTTCTGGTTGTTTCTAAGATTACACTTATTCTTTGGCTTCTATTAGTTTACTAAGATGCCGCAGGAAAGACAGACGTAGAGAGACAGAGAGACGGAGACAGAGACAGAGATCGGCAGCATGTGCCCAATGGACGTGGGCGGGAGAAAGTCCTGCACGTGGCCGCCCCGCCTCCACGTCCCACAGCCATCCAGCAGTTATAACCCGCCTCTCACAGACCTGCGCAGGCCGGGAGGACTTCCCGAATCCATAGTGGGGCGTATTTTGCCAACTTCAGGAACACTTTCAGCCGTTATCTATGCAGATTCTGCTTCTCTCTCCTTGGATCGGGTTAGAAGTCTGTAGAATTTTCTATTTATCCCTCACCAGCCTCCACTGTCACATGGCTCTGGCTCTCCTGTGTGGTCTCACTCTGAGGACACGGACCCCCCCCCCCCCAATCCACCGTGATGTCATCTTAACTAATTACACCTGCACAGACTCGACTTCCAAGTAAAACAAGGTCACATTCTGAGGTTCGGGTGGACATGAATTTGGGGAGGGGCCCTGTTCGCCCCAAGACAAGCTCCCTCTGCCCTGGCCCAGCCTCCCGCCCCCCTGCGCATGCTCACACTCTCCACCTGCACCTGCGGAACTCGGGGGCGGGGCCCAGACATCTGCCGCGAGACTCCTTGCCAGAGCAGGGACGTCCTAACTGCATACACAGGGGGAGGGTGCTTCCGGGCTTGCAGGTGATGGGGTCGCTGGCCTGGGGTGCCAGGCAGGGACATGGAACCAGGTGCCCCTCTTTCCACGGGTGCTGGCCAAGCAGAGGCGAGTGCAGGGCCGGAAGCCAGGCCTCTGTGTGGACAGAGCGCCTGGAAAGCCCCACTCAGCGCCGTGAGGGACTCTCCTGTGCCCCCCAGCACCCCCCCAGCGGGGACAGAGCTGGGGTCACACCCACTGCCTTAGGCAGACGGCCTCGTGGCTGGTTATCAACCACGCAGCACACAGGCGTGCGCCAGGCCAAGCCGGGCAGGTCTGCCGAGCGCCCAATAAAACCTTGCGAGAGATTCGAGGGCTCGGAGGATCGTTATCTGCTCCAAGTCCTGAATGCCCACCAATTAGCTAACTACACACGGCTAACTGCTTGGCACACAGCTGGGAAGGAGGGCTTCTCGGAAGCACCCATCGCTGTAATTGATGGAGATGATTTCCTCTGCTCGTAGGCGGGCGGGGCAGGGGCGCTGTGCCCGCCCATCGCCCAGTGACCCTGAAGAGCAAGCAGATGCCCTCCAGGGCGGCCCGTCTGCAAACGGGCACGGCTGCCCAGAGGGACCGGCTGACAGGAGGTCCCAGTGTTACCAGGGACACGGGAGCTGGAGGACCTCCTTGTGCCTGGAGGGGGGTACAGCGGGGGGGGGGGGGGGAGCTGGGCCTCGTCCCAAAGAGGGACCCCTTCATGGCGCACCTGTCTCCAGCCTGTTCCACCAGGTCTTCACACTTGGCCTCCCCGCAGCCTGGACGGTTCCCTCAGGGGCCAACCCTCGGGGTCTCAGCAGAAATGCTAACTCATCAGGGACACCCACCCCCCACAACTCGGGCGTCAACGTCGCCCCCCCC
>PJEM01018367.1:0-19032 GCA_004023845.1 Helogale parvula | reverse complement strand
AGAGCAGGCAGGGGAGGGCCGCTGCGAGCAGCCCGGGCAGGGCCCCTCCTTAGGAGGCTGCTGTGCCGGGGCGCGGGGAGGGGCCTGGGGGGGGTCCAGCCAGCGGGCTTCTTTCTAAAGAAGGAAAGGCCATCGAGATCCAGGTGGGGGGCAGGTGGTGACGAAAGGAGCAGGCCGGGGGTCACTGGCAGGTGCCGATGCAGAGGGAGCAGAGTGGGAGCCTGGGACTCAGCGGGGGGCCGGCGTGCTGGGCTGGGGCCCGGAGAGAGGGGAGCGCAGGACTCGGTGGGCGGTGGGCCGCTTGTGTGCGGGCTTTCTGTTCCCTGTGCATTTGGGGGACGAAGCGTCTGGGGCTGGGGCTGGGGGTGGAAGGGGGTGGGATTGGATGAGAAAGGGGGTAGATTCAACAAGCAGTTGTGGAAAGAAAGAGAGTCAGCGGGGAATGTGGAAGATTGCCAGGCAGGTCTACAGAGGGCCAGCGAGGGTGACCTTGAGCGTCAGTGGAGGAAACCTGCAGCTTCCTTCATTCTTTTAGGACTTGTTTCCAGCCACTGCGTCAGCTGTGCGAGCTCTGGGTCCCAGCAGAGCGCAGAAGGCCCCCAGAGCTGGGTCCGTGTGGAAGGCACTGACCCAGACAATGAACACAGCTCACGAGGTGGCGGCTGGTCTGTTAGATCAGAAATCGATTCCGCACGAGGGCAGATCGGGAACGCCAGGAAAGGAGGTGGCCGTTTTTAGAAGGGTGGTCGAGGAGCAGCGACGCTTGGTGGAGCTGAGGGTAGCCGGGGACACGGTTTTCTCCAGAAAGCACTCAGCTGTCCGCGGCCCCAGGCCCCTGGAGAAAGAGGGCTGGGTTCTGGCCGAGGAAGGCAGAGGGTCAGGGACGGGACGCCACTTACAACAGGATTTCCACACTCTCTGCGGCATAGAAGGGACCGGCCCGACAGATCGGCGTCTGCGCGCTTTACATCCAGAAGGAGCCTTCTCTCTGACAGCTGGGAGGCCGTCCGGAGTCAGAGGTGGCACGAGAGGGGCCCGTGGACGCGGTGACAGTCTCCGCTCTCTGTCGCCCTGCAGCCACGGGGTCCCTCCACAAGGCTGTGAGGAGTGGGGACAGCACTGTCCGTCTGGTCGAGGAGATCCAGGTGTTCCCTGAACCAGAACCTGTCCGCAACCTGCTGCTGGCCCCTGCGCAGGTGGCAAGGGCCCCCCGATGGGGGAGGGGGGCTTGGGAGCTGGGTCCTTACTGGGCGTGGCAACCCTGTCCCTTCCGTCTTTTCCAGGGCGCAGTGTTTGCAGGCTCCTCAGGGGGCATCTGGCGGGTCCCCCGAGCCAACTGTAGTGTTTACGAGAGCTGTGTGGACTGCGTCCTTGCCCGGGACCCCCACTGCGCTTGGGATCCGGAGTCCAGGGCCTGCCGCCTCCTGCCCACCCCCATCCCGTGAGTGCCGGTCCCCGGACGGCAGAGAAGCTGGCCCGCCAGGACCTTCTGACCCGGCCTGTGGGACTCTTCCTCTCTCTAGGGCTTACCGACAAGTCCCCTCCAAGGCTGGCCCTCCTGGGGCGCAGTCTTGAAGATGCTTCCCTGCCCCCCCACCCACCCAAGGCGCATCCCCTGTTCCTCCCCCTCTTTCCACCTCTGTGTGTTCCAAGGGATGAGTTTGCCTTCCCTGCCTTGTCAGGAAGTCCTGGAGGCAGGACATGGAGCACGGGAACCCGCAGTTCGCCTGTGCCACCGGCCCCATGGGCAGGAGCCGCCAGCCGCAGAGCCGCCCCGAGATCAGTGAGTGTGGAGCCAGGGGGTGCGGGCAGGGATGGGCCTTTCTGCCTCAGTCTCCTCCCCCAGCATTTGCCGGGCTGGAGACCTGAGCGTCCAGACTTGGGACAGGTTTGGGTCGGGTTCGGGAGGAAGGACAGGGCCAAGCTGGGATTCAGGACTGAGGCCTCGGGGGGAATTTGGTGCCAGAGTTGGAGTCAGAGGGACTGAGGTCATTTGGGGTCCAGACTGGAGACAGGGGAGGGGTCAGAGTCGAATTTGGGAGCTGAAATGGAAGCTGGAGAGGGGGGTCAGGCTCCAAATACCCTCTTCTCCCCCCCCCAAACGCCTGCTCGTCCTTCGCCTCCAGTTAAGGAAGTCCTGGCCGTGCCCAACTCCATCGTGGAGCTCCCCTGCCCCCACCTCTCGGCCCTGGCGTCCTACCTCTGGACTCACGGCAGAGCCAAAGCGGCCGTCCCCGAGGCCTCCGCGGCGGTCTACAACGGCTCGCTGGTGCTGCTGCTGCAGGACGGGGCGGGGGGCCTGTACCAGTGCTGGGCCACCGAGAACGGCTTCTCCTACCCCGTGGTCTCCTACTGGGTGCGCAGCCAGGACCAGCCGCTGGCCCTGGACCCCGAGCTGGCGGGCATCCCCCGGGAGCGCGTGGAGGCCCCGCTGACCAGGGTCGGCGGCGGGGCCGCCCTGGCCGCCCAGCGCTCCTACTGGCCCCACTTCCTCACGGTCACTGTGCTCCTGGCGCTGGTGCTTTGCGGAGCCCTCCTGCTCCTCCTCGCCTCGCCTCTGGGGGCGCTCCGAGCCCGGGGCAAGGTGCAGGGCTGCGGGACCCTGCCTCCCGGGGAGAAGGCCCCCCTGAGCAGGAAGCAGCACCTCCAACCTCCCACGGACCGCAGGACCTCGGCCAGCGATGTGGACGCGGACAACAACCGTCTGGGCCCCGAGGTGGCTTAAACTGTGGGCTCGGGCTGGGATGCAGCGCGGCGCAGCAGGCCGTGCTGGCTGGGGGCATGCGGCAGGGCAGCCCTGCTGGGGGCGGGGAGGACCCCCGAAAGACCACCTTTTCCTGCCACTCTGTGCCACCAGGAGCCCCCAGCAGGGCTGGACGCGGCGGTCTGACCCCCTGTGGGCCTTCCTCCCGCCTGCAGGGGCTCTCGGAGGCCGTCCCCGACCTGCACCAAATAAGAGCTTGTAGGACAGAGCCTTCAGCTCGCCTGTTCCAGGACCTTGGGGGGGGTGGGGGGGTGAGGGGCGGGCCCTGTGGTAACAAACACCGACATACCGACAGACAGCGCTTGGCTGGTGGCAGACGCCACCTCCCCAGGGACGCCCCGCCCCCGTCTCCCCCTCCCGGGGTTTTGCGGGGAGCCACGCCCTCCCCCTCCCTTAACAACCATGCGCCGCCGACTTCGGAAGTCTTTCTGGAAGCCTGGCCACCTTCCTTCTTGCTTCGGCCGGGGAGCCTGCGATCCCTGCTGGCCTGGCTGGAGTAGCGGGGATCATGTGAGCCTCGTTCACCCTCCTCGTGACCCCTTGACCTCTGTCCTCTCCCTTCTCCTTTATTTTGGGATTCAGAAAACTGCTTCTCACAGACAGTTTATTTTTTATTAAAAAGACAAAGCTTATGAATGGTGTTTTTGTCGGAGCAGAATGCTGCAGTGGGGGCTCCTGGGGTGGGGGCAGCGGGCGGTCCCCTGACGGCAGCAGGGAGGGGCGCTGGGCTCTCCTGCGCGGCCAGCTCCCCACCCGAAACCCGTCCCATGCCCCCCTGCGCAGGCGCTGCCGGAGCGGGGCTCGAACCCCGGCGTCCGGTGGGTGTCTGGGTACAGCAGCCTCAGCCCGGTCTGCCCGTCGGCGAGCGCCTCACTGGTCGCTGACCCTCGCTGCCTCTGATCCCCGCAGCGGCTGCTCCCCGCACCCCTTCCCCAGGCCCCAGTGTGTCAGCTCTCGTGGACTGAATTTATGGAGAGACCGTGCAGCCGCCCCTGTCCCGTCCCACGGGTGCCGCTCGGGCTCGGTCCACACCCCCACACCACCTCCCTCGGGCTAACCGAGCCTCTTCCCTCTGTCTGCTGAGACCCCCAGCATTGCCCCCTCCTCACCACCCCTGCCTTCCATCTCCCTCTCCGCAGCCAGGTGTGCTAGGCCTTCTCTGCGGGAACCAAACACATTAGAACGTTGCTCCCCCCACCCTCCCCACCAGACCCCGGAGAGGGGCCTTTCTGGGTGGCCCCACCCCCGCCCCCCGGGGAGGCCCTCGCCCTCTCCGCTGCCCAGGCTTCCTCTGCACAAATGACTCTCTGAGCCGACCTCTGAGCCACCTTCACACCCGACCATCCTTTTCCCATAACTCCCTTCCCCTAAGGCTTCCTGTTTTTAATATGTTTTTTGAAATCTTTAATGGTGGTACAAAGCAAATACGTAACATTTACCCCTGAGCCGCTGTTAAAGCGTACAGTTCGGAGTGTGAACCTTATTCAGGTTGCGTTTTCTCTAGAGCATTTTCCTCTTGCAGATCTGAGTCTCCTTGCCCGGTGTCCGCACCCCGGCAGCCACCCTTCCGCTAGCTGCAAATCTGACCGCGTTAGGAACTTCGGGTGGAAGCCAAGCGTCTGGCCTCCTGCCCCGGCTCTTCCCGCGCACCACAGCGTCCTCCGGCGGAGCCCGGACCCCATTTCCTTCCTCTGGGGGGAGCGTCCGTCCGCTGCGGGCGCTGCCCTGGCCTCCTGACTGCTCTTCTGTGGGCGGACCCGGGGGGGCCGGCCGTGGGGCGCCAGTGTCCCCTCAAGAGCCCTCCTGCCGTGGCTTCCTTACGTGGCTTCTCTAGGGGCTTCCCTGTCCCCTGCTGGCTCCTCTTCCTCCACCCCCAGTGCCCTTTTCCCGGGGCCTGGCTTCCACTCTTCCAAGCACCTGCAAGCCTCCGGCGGCCGCCCTGCTGACCCGGGACCGGGAGCTGCGGGGACAGGACGGGGCGCTGGGCTGGGACGCGGGGGTCCCGCCTCTCCTCCCAACCGAGCCCCGAGCTGGCAGAAGGGACAGGCCTGCGTACGTCTTCATGCAGGGGACCCAGAGGCTCCTGGAAGCACACCCCTTCTCTCCCCTGTGCCTCCCCTCAGCGGCACTTGGAATCTCCTCTTTTGTCATGTCCCTCTGGGGTACAATGTAGGCGCCTCCATGCATCTTCCCAGCCGTCCCTAGTCCTGGCCAATTATCCTCCCCCACCGCCCCCTCGCTGCCTGCACCACTCGGGAGGTACTCAGGGCCCCCCACAGAACGCGAGAGAGTGAGGCGCCTGGGGCTCAGTCAAGTGGGCAACTTTGGCTCAGGTCATGATCTCGTGGTTCAAGAGTTCGAGCCCCGTGTCGGGCGCTGTGCTGACAGCTCAGTCAGAGGGATTCTCTCTCTCTCTCTCTCTCTCTCTCTCTCCCCCCCCCTCCCTGCCTTTCCCTCACTTTCTCTCTCAAAGTAAATAAACATTAAAAAAAAGAAGAATGTGAGACAGCGGCTGGCACATGTGCCTACGCTGGGCTGTCAGCACCGTGGGCTGGAGGCTCTCAAGCCACAGCCCCCCCACCCCCTTGCTCGGGCGCCCAAGGCCTCGGGAGAAGCTTACTGCTTTTGAGAGCACGGCCTGGGCCAATCTCCCCTATGTGGCCCCTCTGCAGACTCTGACCTCGGTGACAGCTCCTTCCTGCCACCCCTGTCCTTCGGTCTCCGCTGCGGCGCCCTCACGCTCCTCTGCGGACCTGGCTCTCTCTGTGTCCCCCTCCCCTGCGGGCGCCCGGGGACAGCGTCTCCAGGCTGCTGCTTCCGCTCCTGCCTCTTAACCATGGACGACACCCACCCGCCGAGGGGCAAACGGGCACTCCGCGCCTGCTGTGGCTCAGCGCGTGGCCTGGACGCCGGGAGACACAGGAGTCGGGCCTGCTTCCTGTCCTGGCGGGGCTCACGACCCAGCAGCAGGGCGGGCGCCGGGAAGAGGCATCGTGGGGACCGGGCTCTGCCTGCCCCGCTAGCTACTGCACACCTGCACCTGGGCACGCCACAGCCATCTCTGATGCGACACGTCCCATGTTCAATTTGTCATCCCCTCCACACCTGCTCCCCTCCAGCTCTCCTCCGTCCCCCCCACCAAGTGGGTCTTCAGCTCCATCTCCTCCTCCTCCTCCCCACTCACCCTGGAACTCCTCAGCACCTCTGCAGCCCCACCTGGTCCCGACCCTGTCCCCCAGACAGCCAGAGCCCACCCCGCACCGCCCGCTCCCACCTTTGTCCACTCTCATCCAGACTCCGTTCTCTTGTCAGGGTCAAGAGGAGCTTGCTGGGGGAAAAAAAAGCCTTAAACTTGAGATCGCTTCTCATTAGATCCAGAATAAAGAAACGAAAGCCTCCTGGGACGGCGTGCCTCCCCCGCACTCCTCCGCCCGCCCCTCGGTGCCATCACAGCTGGCGGGCACCTCTGCACAGCTTTGTGCGAACCTTCACCGAGCGCCTGGCATTATTCCAGGTCCTGGTGACACGGAGAGGAGACGAACAGACATCCTGCCTAAAGGAGGGAGCAGTGATGTTCCTTTGGGCACGCTGCTTCCTCCACCTAGAATAGCAGCCCCTCTGGGCTCCTCTCTAGCCTGCCGTGCAGAATTAGTGCCCTGCAGACACTTCACTGGGGCCCCTTTCTGTGCTGCCGCGGCTTCCCTGGGCGTCTGTGTGCCTGTGTGTCTCACTGCTGAGGTCCATCATTCCGTCAAATATTTACTGAGCACCTATTATGTGACAGGCACTGTTAGGTGTCAAGGACACACAACTGAACAAAGCAGACATGATTCGTGAGGTCATAGAGCGCTCATACATTCTAGAGCGGGAGACAGATGAATGTGTCCAATTTAAAATGTTTAGTGTTTGTTATTGTTATTATTTTGAGAGACAGAGCATGAGCGCGGAGGGGCAGAGAAAGAGGGAGACGCAGAATCTGAAGCAGCTCCAGCCCCAGAGCTGTCAGCACAGACTCAATGCGGAGCCCAAACCCACAAACCATGAGATCACGACTTGAGCCAAGTTGGATGCTTAAGCGACTCCGACTTTGCCACCCAGGCCCCCCTGTACTATTTTAAATAGGAGATTCAGACTAGGTCTCACTGATGAGGCAAAAATTTGAACAATGAAACAATAGAGTAAGTGAAAGCATGAGCTATGTGGCACCTGGAGGAAATGCTTCCAGACTTAAGCAGAAGCCCATGCAAAGGCCCTGAGGCAGGAGTGAGAGTAGAAGATGAAGGAGAAATACTGGGGGGAGCATGGGGATTGTAGGACTCTGGAGGCCGTAGGCGTGGAGATGTTTATTTTTATTCTGAATAAATGGGGAACCACCTGAGTATTTCGAAAAGGGGAGGGAACATGATCTGACTTAGAATTCAGAAGCATCACTCTGGCTGCCTTCTAGTGATTAGAACATAGCAGGGGCAAAGGTGTCAACAAAGAAATCCATGAGGAAGCTACGGGAATAATCCAGGTGGGGAAGGATCGTGTCTGGGAGCGGTGCGGCGGTGTGCAGGTGGTGGAAAGTGGCCAAGCGCTGGACATATATTTTTTAAGTTCATTTAATGAGAGAGAGAGGGAGAGAGAGAGAGAGAGAGAGAGGATTTCAACCAGGCTCTGTGCTGAGAGCCTGAAGTGGGGCTCAATCTCATAAATGTGAGATCATGACCTGAGCCAAAACCAACAGGCAGTCGCTCAAGGGACTGAGCCATTCAGGTTCCCCTGGACATATTTTCAAGATAAAACCAATGGGGTCTCATGATGGATTGCATGCGATGCGTGAGGAAAGGAGACATTCAGCGATGGCCCCCAGGCGTTTGGTCTGCGCAGATGGAAGAGTGCACTTATTAATGAACTGCGGTAAGGAAAAGAATGTCTATTCAAGCCCTTTGTCCGTTTTGAAACTGGGTGGTTGGTCTTTGCTGTTGACATGTAGAAATAGCTCCTTTGAAGTGAACTGACTCGGGGCGCCCGGGGGGCTCAGTCGGTTAAATGTCAGGCTTCAGCTCAGGTCATGATCTCACAGTTCGTGGGTTTAAGCCCCGCGTCGGGCTCTGTGCTGACAGCTAGCTCAGAGCCTGGAGCCTGCTTCGGATTCTGTGTCTCCCGCTCTCTCTGACCCTCCCTCCCCTGCTCGCGCTGTCTCTCAAAAATAAATTAAAAAACATTTAAAAATTAAAAAAAAAAAAGTTTGAAGTGAACTGACTCTCCACCATGGCCCCCCAGTCCTTCGTTTCCTCCTTATATTAAAACTTATTTTTGGTAATTTTTTTTTTTTGAGAGAGGGAGAAAGAGCACGAGCCGGGGAGGTGCAGAGAAAGAGGATCCAAAGCAGGCTCTGCGCTGACAGCTAAGTGCCCAATGGGGGCTGGGACTCAGGAACCCCAAGATCATGAGGTCGTCTAACCCATGAGTCCTTCCTCCTGCACACTGGCCTCTACTGTTTTGGCTCGACAGATGAGAAGAGTTACGCAAAAATTACAGATTAGATTTAATTTAACATATCCGACAAACCCGAAACACAAGGTGACCCACTTTCAACAGTATCTCCCAGAAGCTCCCGCTGACTCGGTTTCGGCGAAGGAGAAAGGACACGCACGCGCCGTAGAGCTGAGGGCGGAACGAAGCCAATGGAGGCGTGGCTTCTGCCCGAATTCAATATGGCCACAGGCCCCGCCCAGCCGCTCTTCGGGGGCGGAGGCAGAGGCTCAAGGCTCAGCACGCCATTGGTGGAGTTGCTTCCCAGGGCGTCCCCGGCCAGGGGGGCGGGAGTGACGGTGTCTCAGTTTCCGGTTCCGGCAGTACCCGGAGCCGGGTCGAGATGGGGGAAGATGCGAGCGGACGCCGGCGGTCGCCGGGCATGGAGGCCAGAGTGGGCGCTGTGGCCTAGAGGGCCGGGCTTGGGGTTCCCCTCGGACGCGGCGGATCCGCCGTGATCGGACAAGGTAAGAAAGCACCGGCGTGGGGCGCCTGACGACCGAGGTCTCCGAGGACCTGGACCTGTCACGGAGGCAGGGCTGTCTGCAGGTCCAGGGGAGCCCGCCACGCAGCTCTGGAGGTGCAGGGCGACCCCAGCGAGGCGTCTCCTTCCGTCGGAGGGGCCTGAAGCTCGCCGCCAGCGAAAGAAGCGGGGCGAGAGGCGTGGCGGGGCCCCGTCTGAGGACCCAGCTGAGGGTGGCTGTGCGGGGAGCGGGACCGAGGCTGCATAAAGGGGTGTCATGTGGTGTCTGTGATGAGGGATCACGTGGGTGGAAGACCTCAGGAGAGCTGGGTGGGAACTCACGGTGTCCGAGGGAGGAGATCGCCTCGAAGGAGGGGTCGGAGGCAACACCGGGACCTCCCCCAGCGACAGGCATGTTCATTAGGACCGGTGGGCCGGCATGTAAATACAATCGCGTTCACGTCGTGGGTCGCTCCCGGGAAGCAGAGGCTGCTGCAGATGCGGAGGGAGAGCAGAGGAACCGAAGGGCGAAGCAAAGATCTTGTTTCCAGCTGAGACCCAGCCGCAAGGGGCGTGGTGTCCGGGATTTTCGCTTTGCGGGGGGTGGTTGGCTGAAAAGATCTGGCTGCGGCTACTCATCACGATTGGGCCCAGTTCTGGTGACCAGTCAGGATGGAGCCATCAGGTACTTGTCATCGTTGTTGTAATACTGAGGGTCCTTTATATTTAAAGCACTGTTTTCCAAATGCTGACTCGCACTAATCACCCAGAGAACTTGTTAAACTGTTGGCGCTTACCCAAAAGGTCCAGCATGCATCCTGAAGTCCTGTATTTCTAAAAATTTTTCTTTAATGTTTTATTTATTTGTGTGAGAGAGAGAGAGACAGCGTGAGCAGGGGAGGGTCAGAGAGAGAGGGAGATGCAGAATCAGAAGGAGGCTCCAGGATTTGAGCCGTCAGCACAGAGCCCGATGCGGGGCTTGAACCCAGAACCTGAGATCATGACCTGAGCTGAAGTCGGACGCTTAACCGACTGAGCCCCCCAGGCGCCCCTGAAGTCCTGTATTTCTAGCAAGCCCCCAGACCCGTGCTGCTGGTCTGTGCGCTGCTCCTAGTAGCCAGGATTTAGCATTGTCTCCTAGAACTTTCTGCGAGAATAGAAGGGCTTTGCTGTTACAAAATGCCCTCACATGTATTACCTCACAAGGGTTGCACCATGCTGTTATAGGGCCGCGGCAGGCTTCCCCAGCCTCGTGTCACCGATAAGAAAACCGAGTGTCAGTGCAGGGGCCTGATTCCAATCCGACCAGTAAGTAGCAAGAGTAGAACTCAAACTTGGATCTCCCGAGTACTCGTGTTCTGTCCACCGCGTGACCTGGCCTTCCGGGTGACAGGGCCTGGTCTTGAACCAGAATCTTATCTCAGAACCTAGGGAATAGCCTGGTGTGATGTTTCCAGTTCAGGAAGTGCAGAAGTGGAAGGAAGGAGGTGTGCCCAGACCACCGACTCGCCCCTTTCCGCTGCTGGGCAGCTCCGCCTCTGCCGTCTGCTGTGACAACTTCAGGATGTCGTGGGTTATGTGAGCAGTGTTCAAAGATGGGAGGAAAGTCAGATTTGGGGCTGTGGGCACAAATAAGGGTCTAGGAAAGAGCCATAAGGCCTGGGGCCGATTGAGTTGGCAGAGGGGAAGGCGGGAAGGCGTGCAGGAGTCTGCAGAGAGCACTTTCCAGAGGGTAAAACAAGAGGAACTGGTTCTGATATTTCCGCCGGAGGTGTGGACGTTACGCAACAAAGAGCAGGTTGAGATCCCACCTTTTGACGGCAGCCCCACCTCCTGAAGGGGTAGAGGGAGACAGCACGGCGCCCCCTCCCCTTCAACTGGAGAGGCCTGATCCCCCTGAGGTTTGACCCTTGGTGGCTTCTCCTGCCACCACGCGATGGCTGGAGGGGAGAATCCCCCTTCCTTTTGGGAATTGAAAACCAACAGGCTTGGGGCGCCTGGGTGGCTGAGTCAGTTGAGCATCTGGCTTCGGCTTAGGTCATGATCTCATGGTTCGTGGGTTTGAGCCCCGCATTGGGCTCTGTGCTGACAGCTAGCTCAGAGTCTGGAGCCTACTTCAGATTCTGTGTGTCCCTCTCTGACCCTCCCCTGATGGAGGAAAGCAGAAATGAGGCACTGGGTCCTGCCTTGGGATTTCTCAGCGGGAGATCCTGGCACCTTGTGATTCAGCCTGACAGGTAGAGAGGCGCCCACAAAGCCAGTCCCGCAGAATCCTCCGCGGCCCATCCTTTTTGCCCTGCTTAGCACACGCCTTGCGCGAGCCGGGCAGGAGGCCCTTCGTGGCGCCTAGCTGTGCCTGCCCTGTGGCGGCAGCGAGCCCGCCGGCCGCCCGGCTCGCTCCCCAGGCGCGCTGGGAGAGCACGGGCACATGGGCACATCTCGATTCCTCTGGAGCAGAGCTGAGAGGAAGCCCTGGTCGCCTGTGGGGCCAGGAGCTTGTGCTTAACCCTTGGGTGACCGGTGGCCTGGAGAGCATTAATTCTGCCTCCCAGGGGTGGGGGTGACTTGTGCTGCAGCCCCTCAGTCCCCATGGGGCAGAAGGCACAGCGGTGTAGACGGGAGATCTTGACTCGTAGCCTGCCCTCACCACTGACCAGCTGGGTGACCTTGGCCCTGTTCCGTGTAACTTATCTGATGCTCTGTTTTCCCATCTAGCAGAAGCGTCTAACTGTGCAGGTCAGGCTGTAAGGGTTACAGGGGGCGGTAGGCGTGATAGGCTTTCAGTAAGTCCTAGTCCCCCTGCCCCTGCCCTCGCCCCCCCCATTGCTCTAAGCCCTGGTCCTCTCTTGTTACCGTCTACACGCACCTCCTCCGTTCAGACAGCCCTGTGGTCCAGGACACCTGCCTCTGGACGCTGAGGTGTTCCCTCAGCTCGCGCGGCCAGCCTGCCCTGGAGGTGGCCTGTGCGTGATGAAGGTGACAGCGTCCAGCTAGCTGGATTCCAGAGAGCTGACCTCACTTCTGCGCTGACTTCCTCAGGGTGCAGGAAGCTCCTTGGATCGGGGAAGGTGGCTGAGGATGCGCTCTGTTTAGACGCTTGACACAGGTCTGCAGTGGCCCTGGCATCAGGAGCGGTTCAACTTCTAGACGTGTCCCTTTGATGTGGCCGCCTCCTCTCCCAGCGTAAGGATTTCTCCCAGAGCCTGGGGAGCCCCGACTGCCCACTGCCAGCCTCACTCCCCAGTGCCCCCTGGCTGAAGATGTCTGGTCTCTTCCCCGGGAGCACATCACGCTGTCACTGAGGATATGGCCGGTATATCATGACCTCCTAAAAGTTGACACCTGTTAAGGTGGAGGCTCCTCATGTTATACAACTGTTACATGAGTATTAGTTTTGTTTGAAAACGTAGGCCTAGGATACAGGTGACACGAGGGCCACATGTGCAGTGAATTGCCCGGTCACTCTGTGTGTCTTACATCCGCTCCCGGAGGGACGCCGTGTCATCTCAAATAGATGTGAGTTTCTTGAAGGCAGAGTCTGTATCTTCCCTGTCACTGGACCGTCCCCTCATTAGACAGACGGAGGGTGTTATTTCTGTGCTTCGGGGCGAAAGGGGCCAGACTCGTTCCCTAGCGTGCCGGCTCAAGGCTCTGCGGGGACTGCTGAGCCCTCTGCCGGCTCCTTTCTTTCTCTACCTGAGTTATCTAATAACCAAAGAGGACTCTGACCTTTGGCTTGTCCCTAACTTTCTAACTCCTTTCATTCGAGGGAAGGGGGTGGGGGGGTGCCACGCTTTCTTCTAATGTGGACCGGAACCAACCTGAGGGTAGTGAGTGTGGGTCGGGGTCGCTCAGAGGAGCCAGCTCCGGGAACCAGAGGGAAAATAAGGCGAGGCAGCTGGTAATGGCAACAAAACAGGCACCCTGCGGAGGGTGAAAGGTCAAGGCCTTGCCTCCTCGTCTGAAATGGAGCACTTCCCTTCATCACTGGGGACCTAAATGTCACTCAGTGCCGTCCCATTAGCTGGCTTGAAGGCGTGGCGTCCGGCCAGGTGGTTTGTCCTCAGCATCCCGAGCTCTGCCTGGGTGAGCAGGGAGCGGGGAGAATGGGCTGGGACCCGGGGACCCGGGCAGAGGCAGAGAGCAGAGCAGGCGGTTTGCCAGGCCCGGGGCAGGGGGCTGAGGTGCGCATGGAGCTAGGGGGGTCGCTGAAGTGAGGGCAGGGCTGATACAGGGGAGAGAAGAGGGCAGCATCCTGACTCGCGAAGGAAGATTCAGGTGGGAGTTGGCCATGCAAGGCGGGGTGGAATCCAAGCTTTGGGGACATGAGTGCCCCAGGAGGTGAAGCTGGGGCGGGGATGAGGGTCGGAGCCTGGCCGGGAGGGCCGAGTGCGCGGTCCCGGCCCCCTTCCCATGCCCGCCCGCTCGCGCCCCCAGGTCGTCAGGCGCCATGGAGGACAAACGCAACATCCAGATCATCGAGTGGGAGCACCTGGACAAGAAGAAGTTCTACGTGTTCGGTGTGGCGATGACGATGATGATCCGCGTCAGCGTGTACCCCTTCACCCTCATCCGCACGCGGCTGCAGGTCCAGAGGGGCAGGAGCCTCTACCGCGGGACTTTTGACGCCTTCATCAAGATCCTGCGGGCGGAAGGCGTGACCGGCCTCTACCGGGGCTTCCTGGTCAACACCTTCACCCTCATCTCTGGCCAGTGCTACGTCACCACGTACGAGCTCACCCGCAAGTTCGTCGCCGACTACAGCCAGAGCAACACGGTCAAGTCGCTGGTGGCCGGTGGCTCGGCCTCCCTCGTGGCCCAGAGCATCACGGTGCCCATCGACGTGGTGTCCCAGCACCTGATGATGCAGCGCAAGGGTGAGAGGATGGGCCGCTTCCAGGTGCGAGGGGGCCCCGAGGGCCGAGGGGTGGCCGCCTTCGGCCAGACCAAGGACATCATCAGGCAGATCCTGCGGGCCGACGGCCTCCGCGGCTTCTACCGAGGCTACGTGGCCTCGCTGCTCACCTACATCCCGAACAGCGCCGTCTGGTGGCCCTTCTACCACTTCTATGCAGGTAAGCGGCGCGGGGGCGCCGGGGGCCGGCGACCTGCTGGGCTTGCACGGAGGAGCGAGCGGGAGGACGGGCAAACATGGGACCCCACGAGGGCTCGCTGACGGACGCGGCCTGGCTCCGGCGCGCCGGGAGCCTGTGCTGCGCCGCGGGCGCTCAGACACGTAAGGTAGCCGGCCGCGGAGCATAGAGCCTGGTGCCTTCGAGTCGGCAGGGGGTAGCGGGGTACCGGCAGGGAACCGGAAGACGAGGAAGCACAGCATTCATGGGATATTTGGGGTTTGAACACGAGATTTCACATTTCAGACGAGCGTTTGACGCGGATGCCTTTCCTCAGCGTGGTTGAGTCCCGGGCGGGGTAGAACTCTGGACTCTCCACCCCTGCGAGGTGTGCTGGCTCGAAGACATTTTACTTCCTTTCGAGTCTTTCCTGTAGGGGGTTACTGGGTCCAGAGGTAACATCTTTGAGGTCCTCAGTACACACAATGCCAGCTTTGCTCCCGACAGGTCAGAGGACACTGCCCAGAGCAGGACCTGAGTGTGCCTGGTGGCCACCTGGCTCCTGTGGGGACGGTCCGGGCTTGCAGCCTCCCTGATCTGGGCGCCGGTCCCTGAGCCCTCCAGTGGACGGTCTGTCCCAGCCATCGGGGCCTCCTAACCAGATCTGGCAAGGCCTTCCTCACCTACCATCGTTCCATCTCTCTGGCGCCACACTTTTCTGATTCTGTCCCCTGGTTACACCTTCTTCTTCATCGCTAGTTCTGTTTCTCTCTTCCGTTTAACAGTCTTTGTAGAGTGTTTGGTAAAGTTCACATACCTGGATCTCACCCCTGACTTTTGCATCAGATTCTTTGGGAATGAGTCCTGGTCAGCTTAATGTTTAAAAAAAAAAAAAACTCCGGGCGCCTGGGTGGCTCAGTCAGTTAAGTGTCTGACTTGATTTTGGCTCAGGTCATGATGTCACAGTGTGTGGGTTCGAGCCCTTCAGGGGCCCCTGCGCTGACAGTGCAGAGCCTGCGTGGAATTCTCTCCCTGTCTGTCTCTCTCTCTCTGCCTCTGCCCCCGTCTCCTGCTGGCATGTGCTCTTTCTCTCTCCTCTGTCTCTCTCTCTTTCTCTCTCTCTCAAATAAATAAACCTTAAAAGTAAATAAATAAACTCATGGTGCCTGGCTCAGTTAAGCATTCAACTCTTGATTTTGGCTCAGGTTGTGATCTCACGGTTGTGAGATTGAGTCCTGAGTCAGGTTGTGTGCTAAACATGGAGCCTGCTTGGGATTCTCTCTCTTCCGCTCTCTGCCTCTGCCCCTCCCCTGCTTGTGCTGTCTCCCTGTCTCTCAAAATAAGTAAATACTAACAAAACAAAGCAAAACACTCTAGGAAACGTGAGCGTTTTCTCTAGCGTCTCTCTTCGCCCTTCTCTCCCTGCCTGATTTTATCTGTAATCGAGCTGTGCTTTTCTAACACGTCAGAAAATCTCTTGCCGTCCCCAGACTAACTTTCACAGTTCTGGCAGACACTCTGACTGTTGTACCTCTTGACTTAGATGCAGGCATTTACGTCTGAACTGTCCCTCGGGTAACTGGTTTCCATCCCACGCTGGCCTTCCCTGCCCGCCGGCCCCCTTCTGCTGGAGGCCTCGCCATTCCCCGCACTACCGAGACGGAAGCCCCAGGGACTATGCTTGGTCATGGCCTCTTCCTTGTCCCCACACCTCGTCCTGGGGACCCCAGAATCTTTCCCTACTCTCCCTCCATTCTTCCTGCCTCTCCTGGAAACCGTGCCTCAGTTACCAGCCTGCTGGGTGCTGCGCCAGCCCTCTGACTGGTCTCCCTTCCCACCGATCACACCCTCCTAACAGATTCAGTCCTTAAACCCTGGTCGTGATGCGCAGGGCCCCACTGCTCCCCGAGCACAGCCCTGTCTCTTAGCCTGGTGTGAGCCTCCCTTCACGGTGAAGCCCCCCAGGGCAGCCAGGTGACCCACACGCCTCCGCTGCGCACCGTCTCCCCCACCCCTGCCCTGTGCTGCAGCCAGCTGACCCGCAACGCCTCCGCTGGACACTGTCTCACCCACCCCTGCCTCCCCCACCCCTGTCCCGAGCTGCAGCCAGGTCGCCCACAACGCCTCCGCTGCGCACCGTCTCCCCCACCCCTGCTTCGTTCTTCCCGTCCCTCTGCCTGGATGCCCTCCAGGCCTTACCCTGGGGAAATCATGATTTTCCTGATTGCTGCCCCCTCTCTCGTGTCCCCATGTAGCCCTTAACCTGTGAGTGATCTTTCCCTCCTCACAGCCCCTGGGACATTGCTCCAATCTTTTCTCGGGCACCTTTGTCACTTGCCTTGATGTTATTACTTCTACTATGTGGAAAGTTTCCTTTTTTTTTAAATTAATTTATTTGTTTTGAGAGAGAGAGCGCATGAGCTAGCAGGGGAGGAGCAGAGAGAGAGGAAGAGAGAGAATCCCAAGCAGGCTCTGCGCTTGTCAGATATGGGGATGATACAGGGCTCGATTCCACGAACCGTGAGATCATGACCTGAGCCGAGAGTCAGACACTTAACTGAGCCACTCAAGTGCCCCGAGGTTCCTCTTCATCACACGCATTCCTGTCTGGTTTCATGGAGATACGGTTGACTGGGAAGCTTCTTGGCAGCGGGAGGGAATGGGCATCAACTGCACACACGCCGCGTGCCGGGCCCGGGGACGTGCGTGCCGGGCGAGCAGCTGCTGGAGGAGCAGACGGCCTCGGCTTTCCCTCTGCTCACCGCCTCCCGCCGCCGCCCCGGGCACTAGAATCCGGCGGGGTGCGCCCCGGTCGCTGCGAGTGTGTGCGGGCTGGGCCGGGGCCTCTCCCGCCCGACTCCGCCCCGTCCTGTGTCGGTCTCAGCTCCTGACACACACCGAACCCCGTCCTCCCCTCCTCCGGCTGGGACCCCCCGGCCCCTGCCCTGCGCGGGGCTGGCTGCTCCCCGGCTCCGGGCCTGGGCCGACACGCCGCCTTCGCACAGAGTTCTTCAGCCAGCTGGAAAGAGGGCTCTGCTGGTCCAGTCCGCTTCCTTCGTAGCATTTCTCACCATTTGTGACCGTTTTATCCCCACTCCCAGCTCCTCAGACCGAGTCCCATGAAGGCACTGTTCATTTCTTGGTCGTGCGTCCTGTGCTGCCCACAGTGCGTGCCACCTGGTGGCGTTAAATAAATACGCATTTATATTACTGTCCAGAGCCATCTAGCCAGGAGGGGCTTACACCAAGTCAGCCTGGGTTATCTTCTGCTTTGCAGACAATAGGTGGCCGGTCAGCACTTGCTGCGTGAAGAGCGGAGGGCGGCGACACGGGGCTGGCTCCCCCGCTCTCTGGCTTTGGTGTTCGTCCTCTGCCCACATCCAGGACAAGGCATGTGTGTGTGGTCACAGTTGGACTCTGGATCCTGCTGTGGTTTACAGGCCCGGGGGCCGGTGCAGACAGGCCCACGGAGGCTGCCGTGCCACCCGATGCCGCCTTCCAGTGGCCGCGAGATGCCTCCTCCTCAGGGGCCAGGACACGGCTGAGGCGGTGCCAGCAGGTCACTTTGTCTCGGTGCTGACCCCGGGGACGGAGGGGCCGGGGGCTGTGGCAGGACTTCAGGACTCCCGCCACGCTGCCCCGCCAGCCCCCACTTCCCACTGCCCCCTCGGCTCTAGGGACTCGGGGCATGAGGAGCTGTTGGAACGACTGCAGAGAGCGGACGGAGCCTCCCGCAGAGCACAGGGTGTCCCCTGGGCCTGGGAAGGTCTTCCCGCAGACCCGCGCCCTCTTCCTCAGGCTTTGCTCAGACTTCACCTCCTGGGAGAGGGCTTCCGGGACCACCTCGGCGAGAAGGCAGCCCCTTCACTCCCAACACCCGGCGCCCCGTCTCCCGTCTCTGCTGTGTTTTCATCTCGAGGGGGCACACGTCACCTTCTGACTGCTTTTCATTTACACTGTCCGCACCCCCGCGCTAGAACCCGCACCCCGTGGGGCAGGGATCCGAGCCTCTCTGGTTCGCCTTCCATCCGCAGGGCCCCCGGGGGCCTGGCGCGTGGTGGGCAGTAAACTTCTGTGGAGCCAGTGAATGAACCCCTGGTTTTCACTCCTAGGGAGGCTGAGGCAGAGTCCCGCCGCAGATGCTGCGGTGCTGACCGTGGGTGCCGTGCCGCTGTCTCCGCTAGCAGTTGAAAAATGAGCTCTTTGTTAACATCTCATCTCTTTTAATTGTGATTGTTTTTATTTTTAAAAACATTCACAAGGGCGCACATATGCGACAGAAGGTTACTCAGCCACGAAAAGCAATCTCTTGCCGTTGTGACAACGCGGCCGGACCCAAGTGCGCTGCACTACGTGAAGGACGCCAGTCACAGAAAGAAATGCCGTCCGATCGCGCTCTTCTGCGGAACTAAGAAACCAGACAAAGAAAACAAGAGACAAACCAGAAAACTGGACTCTTGACTACGGAGACCACCCTGGTGGCCACAGGGGGTGGTGGGGGGTGAGGGAGACAGGTGACAAGGACGAAGAGGCCACTTGCCGGGACGAGCACGAGTCCCGTGTGGAAGCGCGGGACCGCCGGACCGTCCGCCTGAGTGACTCAGTCCCGCGTGTTAACGAACTAGAATTAAAGAAAACCTTCTCGTGGCACAGAATTCAAAGAGAAAGAAAGGGATGTGGTGACAGTTTCCTCTCCCGCCACGGTCACCCTGCTCCCTCCCTCAGAGACGTCAGCTCTGCCGGCTGGGACGTTTCCTTCCAGCGGGAAAGCACGCGGCGTGTGCCCGCCTGGCGACACAGCGTGCGGTCGGGAAGGATTTCTGTCCATCAGGTGGAAGCCGGTGGCAGAGAGGCCGGACAGCCCTGCTCCAGAGGACTCCGAGCTCACGGCGCGAGATGTGCCCGCCGGGGCCTCGGAAGGGGCCCGAGGGTCCTCACGGGTTCTCGGGTCAGAAGGCAGCAGGGAGAAGAGAGGCTGGAGTTACGGGTCTGCGGTGGCTGGGGGTGGAGGGGCCGGTGCCTGGTGGGCCCGTGAGTAGAAGCCGCATGAGGGCACGCGGGACGGCACGTCACTGTCTCTCCCTCGATTCCAGAGCAGCTGTCGTACCTCTGCCCTAAGGAGTGCCCGCACATCGTCTTTCAAGCCGTCTCGGGGCCCCTGGCCGCAGCCACCGCTTCCGTCCTGACCAATCCCATGGACGTCATCCGAACCA
>PJEM01018366.1:0-19034 GCA_004023845.1 Helogale parvula | reverse complement strand
TTGTTTCCTTTGCCTTGCAGAAGCTTTTTATCTTGATGAAGTCCCAAGAATTCAGTTTTGCTTTCATTTCCCTTGCCTTTGGGGATGTGTCGAGTAGGAGATTGCTGCGGTGGAGGTCTAGGAGGTTTTTCCCTACTTTCTCCTCGAGGGTTTTGATGGTTTCCTGTCTCACATTCAGGTCCTTCAGCCATTTTGAGTTTATTTTTGTGTATGGTGTAAGAGAGTGGTCTAGTTTCATTCTTCTGCATGTTGCTGTCCAGTTCTCCCAGCACTACCTGCTAAAGAGGCAGTCTTTTTTCCATCGGATATTCTTTCCTGCTTTGTCAAAAATTAATTGACCGTACATTTGTGGGCCCAGCTCTGGGTTCTTTATTCTATTCCATTGGTCCATGTGTCTGTTTTTGTGCCAATACCGTACTGTCTTGATGATGACAGCTTTGTAGTAGAGGCTAAAGTCTGAGATTGTGATGCCTCCCGTTTTGGTTTTCTTCTTCAGTATAATTTTGGCTAAACTGGGTCTTTTATGGTTCCATATGAATTTGAGGATAGTTTGTTCTAGTTTTGAGAAGAATATTGGTGCAATTTTGATGGGGATTGCACTGAATGTGTAGATTGCTTTGGGTAGTAATGACATTTTCACAATGTTTATTCTTCCTATCCGTGAACATGGAATATTTTTTCATTTCTTGGCGTCTTCTTCGATCTCTTTCATAAGTTTTCTATAGTTTTCATCATATAGGTCTTTTACATCCTTGGTTAGGTTTACTCCTAGGTATTTGATGGTTTTTTGTGCAATTGTGAATGGGATCAGTTTCTTGATTTCTCTTTCGGCTGCTTCATTTTTGGTGTATAGGAATGCGACTGATTTCTGTACATTGATTTTGTACCCTGCGACTTTACTGAATTCATTGATCAGTTCTTGAAGGCTTCTGGTGGAGTCAATTAGGTTTTCTATGTAGAGTATCATGTCATCTGCAAAAAGTGAAAGTTTGACTTCTTCCTTGCCAATTCTGATGCCTTTTATTTCTTTTTGTTGTCTGATTGCTGTTGCTAGAACTTCCAGCACTATGTTGAACAGCAGTGGTGAGAGTGGGCACCCCTGTCCTGTTTCTGATCTCAGGGGTAAAGCTCTCAGTTTTTCCTCATTGAAGATTATATTAGCTGTGGGTTTTTCATAAACTGCTCTTATAATGTTTAGGTAAGTTCCTTCTATTCCGACTGTCTCAAGGGTTTTTATTAAGAAAGGGTGCTGTATTTTGTCAAATGCTTTTTCTGCATCTATCGACAGGATCATATGGTTTTTATCCTTTCTTTTGTTAATGTATGGATCACATTGATGGATTTGCGAATATTGAACCAGCCCTGTAACCCAGGAATGAATCCCACTTGATCATGATGGATAATTCTTTTTATATGCTGTTGAATTCGATTTGCTAGTATCTTGCTGAGTATTTTTGCATCTGTATTCATTAAGGATATTGGTCTGTAGTTCTCTTTTTTGGCTGGGTCCCTGTCTGGTTTGGGTATCAAGGTGATGCTGGCTTCGTAGAATGAGTTTGGAAGCTTTCCTTCTATTTCTATTTTTTGGAATAGTTTGAGAAGAATGGGTATGAGCTCTGCTTTAAATGTCTGGTAAAATTCCCCTGGGAAGCCATCTGGCCCTGGGCTCTTATTTGTTGGGAGATTCTTGATAAGGGTTTCGATTTCTTCACTGGTTACTGGTCTATTCATGCTTTCTATCTCTTCCAGTTTGAATTTTGGTAGTGCATGTGTATTTAGGAATTTTTCCATTTCTTCTGTGTTGTCCAGTTTGTTGACATATAGTTTTTCATAGTAATCTCTGATGATTGCTTGTATTTCTAAGGGATTGGTTGTAATAAATCCTTCTTCATTCATGATTTTGTCTATCTGAGTGCTCTCTCTTTTTTTTTCTGAGGAGCCTGGCTAGAGGTTTATCGATTTTTTTATTTTTTCGAAGAACCAACTTTTGGTTTCATTAATCTGTTCAACTGTTCTTTTGGATTCTATATTGTTTATTTCTGCCCCAATCTTTATTATTTCTTTCCTTCTGCTGGGTTTGGGGTGCTCTTGCTGCTTCCCTTCTAGTTCCAGTAGGTTCTCTGTTAGTTTTTGAATTTGCGCTCTTTCTAGTTTGTTGAGATTGGCCTGGATTGCAATATACTTCCCTCTTAGGACTGATTAGGCAGGATTCTTCAACCCTTCGGCTTTATTTACTCATTGAGTAAATATTGATAAGAGGGATTTATATATACTGTAAATTTGCTTTAAAAAAGTGATTAATAAATATCACTACAGTAGCTACCACGTAAAAATATAGAACTAGTGAGGTCGAGCCAGTGGGTTCTGGAATATTTTTCTTGGCTCATACCTGAGCTCTTTAATTTACCAATAGTGATGCCTTGGGTAAGTGCCTTAAACATTCTTATGTCCCATCTGAAAATCATAGGAGCTCTGTGAATGTTAAATGAGTGAATTGTTACTTCTCAGCTTGATACTTGGTATACAGTATTTATTCAAATGTTAACTGTTACTATTTTTAAGAGTGATACCCAAACTCTTTAAAAAAATGCATGCTATGGAAGAAAATCATAAAAATTACCTTTTTCAGAGAAAAGGTGAGGAACACATGTGAACAACAGTGTAATGAGGGCATGGAGCTCTAAAGCACGGAATAGAATGAATGGCCTTGTCAGCACCGGTCCTCCGTCGCGTCTGTCTTCGGGTTGGTCAGTGTGTACTTGAGGAAAGTGCATGATCTCTTGTCAACATCCTCTGAATAGCTAATTCTGGTTTTACATAGTTTTGCCTTTGTAATAGAAAACCCGAGAATACGTCTTCCTGGTGATGTTTGTATGCTGTCGTCTTCAGTTTTATATTCTTGGCACCTCATTGGAGGACCCAGATTCCTTCAGTCATAATTTACCTCATTAGTCATCTGAAAATGAGTAAGGGTCCAGGATAAGTTCTGACAAGCAAGTCCAAATTTTTGCAAAACGTTTCAGGATTATCCTAAGGTATAGTATAGTGAATAAACCAGACTAAAGGAAAATAAGACTCTTTGTTTTGTTTACTTTGTTTTAAAGCAGACATATCCTTCCTCTAGATTCCTCTTTTCCTGCTGTGCACCCTCAAATCCGTGTGTTGAAGCCCTAATGCCCACTGTGGTGGTATTTAGAGAAAGAGCCGTGGGAGGTAATTAGGATTAGATTAGATTATGAGGGTGAGGCCCTCCTGATGGCATTAGGAATCTTACAAGAGGAAGGAGAGAGCTTTTTCTGTCCAGTTGTCCACACTGAGGTAAGGCTATGCAAGGACACAGCAAGAAGGTGGCCTTCTTTAAGCCAAGAAGAGGGCCCTTACCAGAACCGAACCCTGCTGGTACTCTCATCTCGGGCTTCCAATCTCTAGTACTGTGAGAAAAATGTGTCTAAGCTACACAATCTGTGGTATTTTGTTATGGCAGCCTGAACTAACTAAGATGACCCCTTTGACAGTTTTCTTCCATCATGTGTTTTTATTTTCCTATCATCATTTGAATTAGTGCTCTATAAACACTAAGGTTAATTACCAGAAAGATTCAAGAAAAAATGGAATGAATCCTTCCTCATAAGAGTATCAAGAGAGTATTTTCCTTGTAGTTGTAGGTTGAATTGTGTGTTGCAAAGGATATGTTGGGATTCCAACTCCCTGTATCCATGAATATGACTATATTTGGAAATAGACTCCTTGCAGATGTAATCAAAATGCCTCCCTATGGAGTAGGGTGATTTGTGTCCTCATAAAAGAAGAGAAAAAGCCACGTGAAGACACAAACAAGGGGAGGAATGCCTTGTGATGACAAGATAGAAATAATGCAGCTGCAAGCCAAGGAATGCCAAGGACCCATGGCCACCATCAGAAGCTAGGAAGAAGCAAAGAAGTATTTCACCCAGAATCTCGGAGGAAACATGGCCCTGAAGATATCTTGATTCGGGTTGCTGTCTTCCAGAACTGTGGAGAATACATCCCTGATTTGAATTACCTGGTTTGCGGTACTCCGTTATGGCAGCCCTAGGAAACGACTCCACTTGCCTTCTCTCACTCAAGCAGCTTTTAGCCTCTTCTCTGTGCTTGTCATCAGTAGAATTGCCTTCAAAGCAAATGAAGGGCGCATGGGTGGCTCAGCCAGTGAATGTGTGACTCTTGGTCTCGGCTCAGGTCATGATCTCATAATCGTGAGCTTGAGCCCTGTGTTGGGCTTCGTGCTGAGTGTGGAGCCTGGTTAAGATTCTCTCCCTCTCTCTCTCTCTCTCTTTCTCTCTCTCCCTCCTCCTTCCTCTGCTCATATGCATGCATACTCTCTCTCAATCTCTCTATCTCAAAAAAAAATTATTTTCTCAAAGCAAATGAATAAGATACATAGGTGTGGACCTATTAAATTCTAGGCGTTTCGTTTTGTAGAATAAAAGATCACTTGAGGAAAAGAATTGCAGTGGGGATGGAATCTGCGCCACAGCGCCATCTAGTGCCCTAGGCCCCACACATTCTTTCCCTTGTTAAGTGAACCCAACCAACCAGTAAGGAACAAAATGTACATGTATATTTATGGTGAATGGGAGGTAGTTTCAGTCTATTTCTTGCCAAATGTGTGACTGATAAAAGGCCACAGTATGTTTGTGTCAGATGTAGAGGGAGATGTATAAACTAGAGAGAACAGTAGACCCAAGTGGCAATTTATATTCCAAATGCCTTTTATTTATGGATTCTTACCCTCAATTGCAACATTGAAATTTTTATTGAAGTATTTAATTTTATAACTACATATAAGAAAAGGATTATGGAGTGTATGTAAATCATCCTTTAAAATTTGAGTCTGTTTGGTCTCTCCAAGGCAAGCTTAAGTAAAATATTTTCATGTTTTATTTTCCAACACAAGAGGGCAGCATTGCTGCACCGTTCATTTCCTGTGGGCCTAATACTCCTACACTTTATGTGGGTTTGAATACACAGCGCACCTCTTTCAAATAGAGTATCATTTGAGAATTGCACAAAGGTAGGCACAGGCTATTTATCATCACATCACATTCATTTTAATGCTAGTTTTGAAATCAGTACCTTTTGATGAGCATTCATGGAAATTTTATACATTTTATATTTGCTTCATTGTTTCTGATTCTGCAACAATTAACCCAATTCTAAGGCTGCCAGGGTTAAGCACCGGACTCTTGATGTCTGCTCAAGTCATGATCTCTCAGTTGGTGAGACTGAGACCCATATCGGGCTCCACGCAGACAGCACAGAGCCTGCTTGGGATTCTCTCCCTTCCTCTCTGCCCTTCCTCTCCTCACACTCGCATACTCTTTCTCTGTTTCAAAATAAATAAACTTAAAAAAATAAACAAAAAACCCCCAAAAACCCAATTCTGAAAAAAGATTCAGTACTATTGTGTTCTGTAGTGTTTACATGTGGTAATTTTCTAGAAATCTAGAAATTCACTTAAATGGAATTTTCAATCATCTTTCTGGAAAGTAGATAGAATACCAGGAGATAGTCCTGTTTGACATAAAGGATGAGTAACCCACAGAGCAGGTGAACTTCCTGTCAGATCTGACACAACATGTCTGCAAGAGAGTAGAATTGGTGCCAAGTTCTCTAGGCAAGTCCATACGAATGAGTGCACTTGGAGTTGGGGTGGGAGCAGTGGTAGTAGTTGTAATAATCATAAGAGGGAAAAGTATCATTTTTGGTGGCCTATTATATCTTAGATCCTTTATTTGCTTAGCTTATTTTTCTTAATACTCCTGTAAAGTAGATTTTTTTAACTCTCATTTTTATAATGGGAAGTAGAAGCTTTATTGAGTTAAGTGATTCACGCCTGAGCTCCTGAAGCTCATAAGCGGCAGCACTGACTGCTGAACGCAGGCTTTTCCCACTACTTTACGTTGCCTTGCTGTCAACAAAGAAATCGAATTCGGTGATTCAACCAAAAAAAAAAAAGGAATTTGATTTGATATTCAGACTTCTTTATTCCTTTCCCCATCCAGTACATATGTTTGATTTAGTCTCGTCTACTGTGATGGTTAATTTTATGTGTCACCTTAACTGGGCTAAGGAATGTTCAGATGGCTTGTAAAATATATTTTTTGTGAGTCTTTAAGGTAGTTTTGGGAGAGATTAACATTTGCCACCAGTGTAGTGGACATCATTCCATTTTTTGAAGGCCTGAATAGAACAGAAGGCAGAATCAGGGTGAATTTCTTCTCTGAGATGTAACCTCTCTCCCTGCCCTTGGAGATCACTACTCCTCCTTTGGACTTGGACTGGGGCTTTCATCACCGACTGGCTGGAAATCAGGCCTTTGGACTCAGACTGAGACACAATTGGAAATATATATTCCCTTCTTCTTCTCCTTCCCTTTCGCATCCTGCACGCACACGCACACACACACACACACACACACTCAATAAATAATGGCCATATTTTTAAAATTCATACTGCTTTGTGGCATGTGGGCCAGTCTCTGACTCAGAGCCATCTGCAATTTTAAGCAGTGCCCATTGAGGCCACTGGGTGTCTCTAGAAAGCTTGAAGTTTAAGGGAGTAAGAAAAAAGATGCTTGTGATCATGCTGTGTAAACCATGAAGCTCTGTAAAAATAGACATCTGTAATGGCGTCCTTCTTTGAACTCAGCCTCTGCTTTAGCATGCCTATACTTTTGTACTTATCTTAGTTCAAATCAATAAACATTTATTGAGCACCTAATGCAGAGTAGGAAAACATTCATTCATTTTAAAATGTACACTGTTCTAGGCACTAGATATTCAGCAGTGAACAAAATGAACTAATCCTTTGCCCCTGGAGTTTGTGTTTGTAAGGATGACAGTAAACACACACACACACACACACACACACACACACACACACACACAGAATGTTTGCTAATAACAATACAATAAAGAGAAGAAGGATAAAGAAGAAAAAGCTTGGTAAAGACTTAGAGAATAATGGTGGCTGCCATTTTAGATGGAATTGGCTTAAAAGCATTCTTTGAGAGAGTGAAAACTGAGCAAAACCCTGAATTAAATAAATAAATGAGCCATATACCCATCTTGGAAAAGTGAGTTCTTGGCAGAGAACACAGAAAGTGACATGTTTTGAAAGGTGGAAGTGTCCTTCTTATGTTTGAGAAACAGCAAAGAGACCGGCAAACCACGCAGACCAATGGGTTTCCTCCGTAATTCATTGTCTCCTTGGGAGATAGTATCTATTATAATTTTAGGACTTTATGGCTCCTCTCTTTAAGGTGTTCATACTAATAACAATGGTGACAATTAATTCTTACTATTTGCTATGTCTTCGTCCTTACAACCCTACTAAATAATCATCTCCTGTTAGCCAAAGAATCTAAATAGCCTTCCTGAGGAAACATATCTAGTAAGTTGGTGAGACAGCACTTTGTCATGTTGAAAGGGCAGGCTGCAGGGTAATTCAATGGGAAGATGAATGAGTGAAAAGTACATAATGACTTAGGAGGGGTCGTGAGAAGCTAAAAGCAAGAGGGGATGCCTTGTGCCTTGTGCAGTGGAGGATGGGGATGAGTTCCTTAAGGGGGCGGAGTTGGGGGTGGGAGCGGAGAGTCTCCTGGAAGAAACAAAGGCATGGAGGCTTGGAAGGGCATGGTCTCTGTAGGAAATCACGAACAGTTAAATGTGGCCGAAGAATCGGTACGCTAAGTGTAATAGATACGTTCTTGTGCCCACAAGTGCCAGAGGGGGTCTGCTGCTGTGACCTAGGACAGCGCTTAGCCATGGCTGGTTGGGCAGAGAGGGAGCCCTGATTCAAATGCAGCGGAATCTCTCTTACTAGGAACAGACGAGTTGGTGGAATCTGATTCTCGCCTCTAAAACTTTGAGGCAAGGATACCAAGACTATTGCTACTCCATAGATGGCCCTGAAATAGGGAAGCTTTCCAAACGGAAAGGCTCAGGAAGTTATTTGAGGCCATGTCAGAACTGCTTAGGGAGTGTCCTTAGAAGGAGAAAAATGAAGTGTAGAGATGAGCAAAGATGGACCACCATGTGGTCTCTGAGAAAAAGAACCAGAGACCACAGCTCCTTTGTTTCAGTCCCATTTACAGCTCCCAGCTCTTTAGGCCTCCTGAGGCAGGTCTGTTTCCTGTCCTGAGTCCCATAGATCTCTGTACCCTAAAATAAGGGGGCTCATATAGTTTGTTATTCAAGATGGCACACTTTTGAGAGTAAAAATGGGCGCCGTAAATAATTGCAGGCATAGAAAGGAAAATTACAGGCGTAAACTTGGATGTATACAGTTGTGGTAGGACACGTTTCACAACTTGCTCTCCGGAAAATAACAATGACAACAACAATAGACCAAGATTTGATCTGTGAGGTTTTCTAGTATCTGTGGGGTAAACGCTTTCATCATGGCTGATTTTGAACTCCCAGCACGGTATTAACTGGTTTGAAAAAATCCTGAAAATGTAGCAGTCCTCTTTCTCAGGCTGTGACAAGTGAGCTCCAGCCCACCCCACATGCATTCTGCCCTCCCTAAAATACTCTCGCCCCCGGTTCCCCACCCTTTTATTTGTACTTAGGGTTTTGAGTGTAGGTGATCCTTGGAGCCCCCAAAGTGCTGATTAGAACAGTAGTGCGTTTGGACTCCCAACTCTAGGCAGTGGGGAGTCTGCCTAAGTCCTTCCGTTCGAGCTCCTTGTCTGAAGCTTCCCTGTTACTTTCTAGTGTGCCCAGCACAGTGAGGCATGTACCGGAGTCAGTAAACAACTGCTCAGTTAGTACTTCAGGCGTCACTCATTGGCTCCCCCGCAGGAAGGCCACCCAGCTGTGGGTTACAGTTTGCCTGCCAGCCGTGGGAAAGCACCTTTGTGACAGCACACATAGCCTCTCAGGGGATTTTGAGACAGGGCCTCTGACATTCTCGCACAGATCTGACTGTTGTTAACACACTATCCCCTGTCAAACTAGCCGGCCATAAGCAGAAACTGAAGTTTATGAATTCAGTTATGGGATGGTCTTACCCTAGGGCCACAGGGGTACTGCCTGATCAACACTTCTCCTTAGCTTGTTCACATCGCCCTGAGGCAAGTGGCGCCATCCTGATTCTTCATTCTGCAAATAACACAATCTTTACCTTCCCCCAAACTGGAATCTTCTAACCTGTTGTAGGAGTAAACTGATCCCCTGAACCTACTAGTTAAGCCTGAATTGTGCAAAATACATTCTCACCTGGAATCTAGATTTTTCTTTTCTTTTTTCCTTCCTTTTAGCCCTATTTTTACTTGGATGTAAAGATCTCTTATGCATTCTTGGAAATGGGTGAAATATCAGAAGAATTCAGTTTCTAACAGTTTTCTGAAAGCAAATTTCCTTGTTTTTGAGAAGAGATAAGACTGGAAGACATTTATTCTGAAAATCCTAAATGTATTAATATTAAGTGATTGGTATTACACCTTTACTGGGCCAAAATTTTTTCCAAGCCAGACACATATGTGCTCATAAACACACAGACACACACAGACACACACAGACAGACAGACAGACACACACACACACACAGTTTCCAGTAGTTCCCAGCTGAAATGAATCAAGCAAAATGCCCATACCTTATACAACCACTGTCCTTTTAAAGTGAATTATTTAAATAGCTATTTGTTTAAAAAAGTCTTCCCAGTTTATGTGCTGACCAATAAAATGGTTACATAATAACAGTATTTCCAAGGGAAATTATTCCAAAGTACTGTAAAAATTAAGGTACAATAATGGTTACATAATAACAGTATTTCCAAGGGAAATTATTCCAAAGTACTGTAAAAATTAAGGTACAAAATCACACCTATAACTAAAGACACTAAGCTTTCAGTAGACATGCATTAGAATCAAGAAGATCAAGACTGACCACTCTTGGCACTCTTAGTTATGACAAGAAAAATTAATTCTTATAAACCATAGTGTGACAACCAATTCACCACAAAATTCTGTGTGCTTACAATATGTCCATTAATGTCCTTGCTAATGTAAAATGACATGAGTCTAAATACATATTCATAGTATAGTGTATATAAAGGTGTTTGTGAAAACATTGCTTAAAATTCTAAAAAGGAGTAAAAATTCTACATATCTAACAAATGAGCTTGATTTAATTTATCTTTTTTTGAGCTTGGTTTAATTTATGATTGCTATCAGACTATTTAAAACCATGTTTTAGAAGATATTTGCTGCTGTGGAAAGATAGAATATATTAGTAAAGTAGTGAAAAACAGCTACAAAAATTTAATAACATTTACATATACACGTGTCTTTTGTGTGTGTGTATGAGTGGTGTGTGGTGTGTGGCTAGAAAAGTATATTCACCATCATGACCTCTTGGCAGGGCTTATACCTGGGTTGAATGATTCAAGCAATGTTGCTTCATATCCTGTTACATTGTTCATTGTGTTCTGTTTCACTCCCTTGAACATACATGATTATTTTAGTTACAGGAGAAGTCCTTCTCAGTGAGCTTTCTGGATTGTGATGGGGATAGCAATACACAATTAACTATAAAATGAGGCATCCATACGTGCTGAATTTATGGAGCAGAGACATCTGAATAATTCACTAAGTTCCTGCCCTTTTGTTTAGGGTTAGGTTTCAGAAAAGGGAGCAAAAGTAATCTAGAAGAATGAGAGCACCTTGGGTAACATGAATTGATGCCTGCTTAAAGAGTTAAGGCATCTCATTCCCCCACTGAGCAAGGAGAACAAAGCTTTTACTGTCTATTAATTAGAATTCAGCTTTGCATAGTCTGTGGTTACAAACTTCAGTGAAATTGGTGCAGGATCCTATTCTCAAAGGGTTACAAAGCACATATTGTTGTCAAAGTAGATCCAGTATGGAAAGATGGCATCCTTGAAATAAAAATTAGATATATTTTATATGGAACAAACCACATTAGATACTGTTATAGATTTAAATGTCAAACAGTGAGGATCATTTCCAGGAATCTTGTCAGCTTTTTTTTTTTTTACTGAAAAATGACTATCTTTATTTTCCATAAATCCAAGACAACATTTTTTAACAGTTTATCTGACCGGGGAAAAATATCCACTTGGAATATAAACATTGTCCATCATGATAATTCCTAATTATTGGATCAAGGTAACCATACATACATTTCTATAAAGCAAACATCATATCTTATTCAAGTATTCAGCATTCTGCCTGACACATAGTAGGCACTCCCCAAAAGTATGCAAACTTGATAGAGCTTGGAAGTATGCTACCTAGAAGTTCCCAGTCTGTACTGTTGAATAGAATGGCGTGAAGGACAGCATAATTGTCAGAGACCAAACCGGAGACTTGGGTCTAATCCTAGCTCTTTTATTAGGTCAATGTATGACTTCTCTTTGTGGCTCCACTTACCTGTTTAATACAGGGGATTGGACTAGGTTAACTTGAAAGGGACTTTCTTTCACATTTAAGTGCCTAAAATTCTAAGGGGTTTTCCCTCCCTCTCTCTCCCCATTGCAAAAGCTCATGTATTTATTAATATTGTCCACAGATGCTTATTGAATGTCTTCTCTGTGTCAGGCATTGTGCTATGTCATACAGAATGGGCCTGCAAACAAGGCACACACAGTCCCCGGCCTTGGGACCCCTTCTTCTAGTGAGCGAGTTGTGTGTCCTCCTACATGACTGACTACATTTAAACATTTTTTACTCATTGTTTAAAATATGATCTTGTAGTGATGAGAAGTTACTTTATTGGGAAATTGTTTATTATTGGAGGGCTCTCTTTGATGAGACACATTCAGGAACATTAAACTCATAATTTGTGTTTCCTTGTTAATTGTTTGAACAGATGGACCAGAACAATGACAAATTTAGTGTTTTTAGCTTTTAAGTGACATAAGGGATTCACGTCATATTACAATGGAGATGGATTTTAAAATGCAGTTTATAAATTATATTTTATAAGTGGTCGTATTTTTAGTGTATTAGACTAAACTAGTGATTAGAAGGAGTGTTTCAGTGACTTAGAATGAAGACATATTGTCATGCAATTATGATCTAACCTACATTTTTCTTTTACTATAAAATTTTTCTTGATGTAGGTCATCTCTATACTTGAATAAAAGGAAAGCAAGTATGCTGAAATGATCATAGTCACATTTTGGCACGGTACACATCTCTTTATTACTTTGACCTAATTGTGGATGTACTAAAATATTCCACCTGGTTTTACCTAGGAAATACCCCACTTTCTCAGGGTAAGCCAAGATAGGCTGGTTATACCATTATAACAAAAAACTCCAAACTCTCAGAGGCTAAAACACTATAGGTTTTTTTCTTGCTCACCCTACACAGTCATCTTGGATATTGATGAGCTAGATGTAATTAGATTGTAATCCTTCTGGGACTCAGGCTGGCTGCCATCTCAGACACCTTCATGAGAAGTGCAGGGGGACAAAGAGAGCTCTGGAAGGTCTCACCCTGACAACAACTAATTTAGTTACATCCACTTACAAACCCATTGGTTATAATTGGTCATAATTAATCACATGCTGCATATTCTCACAAGGATGCCAGAAATTGCTATCTTACCATCTGCCTAAGAGGAAGACACCTGGGATTCTTTTTTTTTTTAATTTTTCATGTTTATTTTTGAGAGACAGAGAGACAGTGCGAGCAAGGGAGGGTCAGAGAGAGAGGGAAATACAGAATCTAAAGCAGGCTCCAGGCTCTGAGCTGTCAGCACAGAGCCCGATGTGATCATGACCTGAGCTGAGGTTGGATGCTTAACCAACTGAGCCACCCAGGTGCTTCTGGGATTCTTGATGAGTAACACTAATTGCTGCCATACACAGCAGGAAAGGCCTGTTTTCAGGCATTAGCTCTCTTACTTTGCTAGGGAATCAATTAACTGTTGGTTACCCTGACCACTTTTAGTTGAGAAACCATTTTCTTCTTTTATAGTTATTGTCAAGTTGGTTTCCATATAACACCTACTGCTCATCCCAACAAGCGCCCTCCTCCATGCCCATCACCCCCCTTTCCCTCTCCCCCACCCCCATCAGCACTCAGTTTGTTCTCAGTATTCAAGAGTCTCTCATGGTTTGCTTCCCTCCCTCTCCTTAACTATTTTTCCCCTTCCCCGCCCCCATGGTCCTCTGTTAAGTTTCTCCTGTTCCAAGTATACGTGAAAACATATGGTATCTGTCCTTCTCTGCTTGACTTATTTCGCTTAGCATGACACCCTTGAGGTCCATCCACCTTACTACAAATGGCCATATTTCATTCTTTCTCATTGCCATGTAGTAATCCATTGTGTATATAAACCACATCTTTTTGATCCATTCATCAGTTGATGGACATTTGAGCTCTTTCCATGATTTGGCTATTGCTGAAAGTGCTGCTATGAACATTGGGGTACATGTGCCCCTATGCATCATCACTTCTGTAACCCTTGGGTAAATCCCTAGCAGTGCTATTGCTGGGTCATAGGGGAGTTCTAGTGTTAATTTTTTGAAGAACCTCCACACTGCTTTCCATATCAGCTGCACTAGTGTACATTACCACCAGCAGTGTAAGAGGGTACCCCTTTCTCCACACCCTCGCCAGCATCTATAGTCTCCTGATTTATTCATTTTAGCCACTCTGACTGGCGTGAAGTGGTATCTCAGTGTGGTTTTGATTTGTATTTCCCTAATGATGAGTGATGCTGAGCATCAAAGAAACCATTTTCAAAGTATATCAAGGGGGCCTATCAGGGTGGCCCAGTCAGTTAAATGTCCAATTTTGGCTCAGGCCATGATCTCATAGTTTGTGAGTTCAAGCTCCACATCGAGCTATGCACTGACAGTGCAGAGCCTCCTTGGGATTCTCTCTCTTTCCCTCTCTCTCTCCCTCACCAACTCTGTCTCTCTCTCAAAAAATATATATAAAAACTCCACCTTCTTGAAAAGATCTACAGCATTATATTTTATCAACATCTTCAAAATTTAGATTTATGACAACATTTGCAGTGATGTATATTTCTATACTTTTGCCCAGGGGTCTCAATCACTTTATTACTGTGATTCTCAAAAGCATTAAAAAAGAAATGTTTAGGTTATAGTAGAGAGTTTTTCTTTAATTCTCTATTTCTCCTTTGTTTTCATTAGATCTTTTTATAGTTTTGTGTTGAATTGCTATTCAGTATTATTGTTTGATAGTACTCTGCTAGTGCATACTAATTTTTCATTCTAGTGCACTTCTGAGCCAGAGAAGATAGGACTTTGTTAGAAAACCATTTTTAGACTCACAAGACTTATAAATATCAATCGCGAAGGTTCATTTTATTTTTTAACTTCCTTAAGTAAAGTAAGAATTAGTGTATGAATACCTTTTACTTTACATCTTCAACCTAACACATCATTGTTTTTTCATGTTTGATTTTTGTTTTGTGGTATTTTTTTGTTTTTTTTTTTTAGAGAGAGACTAGGGGAGAGTGGCAGAGTGAGAAAGGGAATCTTAAACATGTTCAGCATGGAGCCTGATACAGGACTTGATCCCATGAGTCTGGGATCATGACCTGCACTGAAATCAAGAGTCAGATGCTCAGCTGACTGAGCCACCAAGGCACCCTAAAGCATCATTTTTATGTGCACAAACAATTTTGTTCATTTATTTGTTTGCTTATTCAACAAATCTTTATCGTACTCTTCACTATATCAGGCACTCAGACTGATTTAACTATATGGTATCACTAAAAATTTATGATGAGTTACAAATAACTTTCTAAGTAAGTTAGCTATGCTTTCAGGTCATAAAGGTTTATTCTTTTATATGAAGCTGGCAATATAAACCTAACCAAGGGACATGAACTTTGGAATATATGTTCGGTGGTAGTGGCTAGACTGTGTCTGTCCTGTGAGGCTTTGCAGAAGAGTGATGTATACATTTAGAGAATATTGACTGGAGGTACTGGTATGATATGTGGCTGTTAAATATCCTGGGACCCATACTTTATTCATTAACCAGCCAAAAATGACTATCTATCGAATGTGGGCATTACATTTTGGTAGAAATTTTGAGTATAAAGATCATTGAGACACTGACCATATTATCTTGGAATCCACAGCCAACTAAGAAAAATAGATATCTTAGTGTATAATTAACAAGTATATAATAACATAATAAATTTTACAGTAAAAGTACCCACTGAGGACAATGGAAATACCCAGAGATTATGGGAAATCAACCCGGAGATGTCAGTGAAATCTTCTAAGAGGAGGGTAATCAAGTGACATTTACTGGGGTTCTGAGTGGAATTTTCTCGGGGGAGAGGAGGGAGAAGAGCATTGCAAGAATAACAAGCAGCGGGAGTGATTAAATGCACAGAAGTGTGAAAGCGTGCAGCTGGGGATTGAGTGCGTGGCTCTGAGGGCTGTTTGAGGAGCGTTGGCAGGAGATGAGGCTGAAAGGAAGCCCTGGGCCAGGCAGAACAGGGTCTTGGCTTGGGTTTGCCACAGAAGAACATATTACTTTTTTTAGGATAAGAAAAGGGAGGCATTAGTTAAAGGGATTGGAATTTATCTCACAGGTGCCTGGGATCTTGAGACTGATAAAGCAAGAGAGTGACATGGCCAGGTCGATATATTCAGGAAGATGAGGTATTGTAGTGGGAGATGAAGGGGGAGACAGTAGAAATAGTGAGACCTATAGGCATACAGAGCCTAAATCTTAGCTTTATCTGCTTAATTCTCTAGTGACTAGATTCTTGGCAATTGAGATAGGTGACTAATGCTTGCACTTTAATTTATAATATTATGACTATGTGCATAAGAAATGGCAGCTGGTCCTTTAATAATTTGATTGCTTTTTCTACATAAAACATCTCCATTAAATTTTCTTTCAAGTACCAATGCATTTGTTAGAAAGCAGCAGACATGTTAATAGCAGCCATTGCCTTCCTTAGCTATGAAAATCTATGCAGTACTGGGTACTTATTTAGGCATTTCTATTAATAGATAGCAGTAGGTATCCGGGGGAGATTTCTAAGGGAGTCATTTCATGCAGAGACTTATGTGACTTACATGGAAGAACCCATCAGCGAATAAAGGAAGGAGTTGATGGCACACATGTAGCCATCGGCAGAGTTGGGAGAATGATATGTAGTTGAAGTGAAATGAAAGTGTTGAGAATGACATTTATTCCAATTATTTTAAAAGTGGAATATGATAGGCCCTGACAGTGTTCAGAGGGGATGCGGTTAGCAGCTGTTTTTGGCAAACCAAGAGAAAAATGAGGGAGAACGATTAGTGCCAGAATTGACTAACTCTAAATAATCATCTCCAGAAATGCCTAAACAGGTGTTTTGCTAAATCCCTGTAGCTATAACAACACATAATTTGAGGGGTTTTAGAAATGAGCATCATGATCAATAATGAAACAAAGTAGGTTACTATCCCTTCTTCTTCTGGATTTTTTTAAGTTGCTGAAAATTTTATTATTTTTATTTTTTATTTTATTATTTTTATTAAAAATTTTTATAATAGTTTATTGTCAAATTGGTTTCCATATAACACCCAGTGCTTCTCCCCACAAATGCTCCCTATCATGACCATCACCCCCTTCCCTCCCTCCCCCTCCCCCTTTCCTTGTATCTTGTGAATATGAAAGCCATTATCTGTGTTACCAAGAAATATCCACCACTGTTGCTTCTCTCTGTTACAAAATCAAGCTATTCTTTCTAGCCAGGCTAGGGAGAGACTCTGGTACACAAAACAAAATGAAACAAAACAAGAAAACTTTCTTAGAATATTATTAGAATACATTTGTTGGATTTTCTGTTTCTTTTAAGCTGATTTGTTTGATTTTTAGGTTTCTAAGCACTTAGGCACTTACACATTTGTATATGTCTGTTTTGGCACATTTTAAGTCAGATTCCAGTTGTCTTACAAATCATTTTGCTGCTTAGATGGTCAGTCTCCACCAAGGCCAGAGATGACTCCTTCAAATGGCCTGCTGGGTGAGTTTGGATTGATCTCTACAGTGCCGTATATCTCGCTAAGTTACACACAGAGTACTTTTTGTCATTGTGACTATGCATTTATTATAGATCTTGAGTTCTCAGGAAATCCACTTGTCTTTGCTTTTTGAGCCTTGGAGTTATTTTTCTTTTACAATGTTTTACAGATCTAGAATTATTTGGGAAGAGTTGTAGCAAACCTAAGTATTTCCCTGAAGAAGGGACAATTTGTCATTTTCTAGATCAGTCTGTCTGGGATCAAATCTAGCTCTGGCCAAAGAATGATGATATTCTTCAACTGGTGTCTGTGGAATTGGATGAGACAGAATCACCTGAAGGTCTTTTATTTACCAAAAGTAGTAGAAATGAAGAGAAAGGTGGAAGGGATCACATCCTATCTGATATGCTCTGATTTATTGACAGTTTCTACATGGCCATTTCTGGACAGTATTCTTACTTTTCCCCTTATTTATATGAATCATACTATAACTTATTAGTCCTCTTACCTTTGCAGTAAAGGGAGGAGAAAATAACACACTTTCTTGTTTTTAACTTCTTTGGGATCAGACATTTACTGAATGCCTACGTTGTGTCATGCATCAAGTCGAATGTGACAGATTGTTGCCCTGGAGAACTTCTAGTCTAGTGAATATTTTGTCTTGTACATTATTTTGATTGCATTTAGGTAAAGTTCTAAGAGCAAAGTGTTCCTTTGCCTTAAAAATCTAACCCTCTTATTTTTTCCAGGAAAACCTAGGGCTAGCTAACTTTGAGTATTAGCTAATGACAATATTGGAAAACATATCATCTCTAGAACCAAGCCCCTTTTCTCATTAATTATTCCTTAATATAGTCCATTTCCACAGAACTAAGATGAAAGTGGATGGATAACAGAGAAATGCTTTAATTCATAGATAATTGTGAATAAATATATGTTTACTAAAGTAGGTATTCAAATGTGGTGACTATTTTTATATTTACATATGTATGTTTGTGTATAAAATAATAAATACATACTCTATTTTATAAAATAATTGGATTTTAACAAAGATATTTTTGTTGGAGAAAAAATTTTGGCATAAGACAGCACTGGGTCTGAATAAAGCCTTCAAGAATTACTGGTTTTCCATTTTTGAGTCTTATTTCTCAGAACATGAGTTTCTTTTAGTGTACAATGGGAGATAAAAATATATATTGTAAAATTACTGTAATATCTGCAAAGCTGCTAGAACACAGTAGACTCTTAGGAATTAGTAGCTATTTTCTTTTTATTGTTGGCTTATTTTGTAATGAATATTGAAGTTCTATTATGAGCAGAAGATTGCAGGAAGATATTGTGGGAGGGACACAAAGAAACAAAATAAGATCTCTCTCTGAAGCAGCTTGCTACAGTTTGGATAAGGAGACAGATACATTCACACATCAGACAAATCTGAAACAATCCATAAAACACAGAAAACAATGCAAAACCTGTATGGGGCAGAAATGTAGTGCTGGAATATTTTTTATGTCACAAAGATGGAAAGTCTATATCATCATTGCCCTCTCTCCTAATCTCTACTTAGAGATCTAGATATAAGAAAATACTTTTATGTTATTCAAAGACTTAATTTTTAAAGAATAATTTTAGGTTTATAATAAAATTGAGAGGGAAGTAGAGAGATTTCATATGCCCCTGCCCTCACACATGCATATACTTCCCCGTCATTAATATTACTTACCAGAGAAGTACATTTTTACCAAGGATGAACTTGCATTGATGTATAATAATTGCCCTCCAAAAGTCTATAGTTTACCTGAAGGTTCACTCTTGGTACATTCTGTGGGTTTGGACAAATATAATATGACATGTATCCATCATTATACTATTAGAATATTTTCACTGGCCTAAATACCTTCTGCTTTCTGCACCTCTTCATCTCTTCCCACACTGATCTTTTTATTTTCTCCATAGTTTTGCCTTTTCTAAAGTTGGAATCATATGGTATATAGCTTTTTCAGGTTGG
>PJEM01018365.1:0-19028 GCA_004023845.1 Helogale parvula | reverse complement strand
CACTCAGGCACCCCGCTATCCTTCTATTATTGATTTCCACTTTAATTCCATTATGGCCAGAGGACATACCTTGTATATGCATATTTTGTATGATTTCAATTTTTAAAAATTTATTAAGGTGTTCATTTTATAACACAGGATATGGTGTATCTTTTTTTCATTAATTAACTTATTTTGAGAGAGTGTGGGAGCAGGGAAGGGGCAGGGAGAGAGAGAGAGAGAGAGGGAATCCCAAGCAGGCTCTGTGCTGTCAGTGCAGAGCCTGATGCAGGGCTCCATCTTGGGGCTCGATCTCTTGAACTGTGAGATCATGACCTGAGCCGAAATCAAAAGTCAGATACTTAACGAACCGAGCCACCCAGGTGCCTCAGGACATGACCTATCCTAGCACATGTTCCATGGGCACTTGATATTTATTTTATTTTTGAGAGAGAGAGACAGAGACAGAGACGACAGGGGCAGGGAGACACAGAATCCAAGGCGGGTTCAGATGGAGCCTTGTGCTCTAACTAGAATCAGAACTCACCAGACCACAAGATCGTGACCTGAGCCAAAGCCGGACACTTAATCGACTGAGCCACCCAGGCACCTGCTATGTGCACCTGAAAAGAAAGTGTTTTCTGCTATTGTCAGGTATAATGTTCTGGAAATACCAATGCGGTCAGCTGAGTTGATAGTATTGTTTATATCTCCTCTATTCTTGCTGATTTCTTATCTATTTTTACTATTGATTATTGAGAGATGAGCGTTGAAGTTGCCAACTATAAATATAGATTTGTCTACTTCTTTCAGTTCTGTCTGTTTTTGCTCGATGTATTTCGAAGCTCTGTTGTTAGGTGCGGGCACACGTGGGGTTGTTAAATTTTCTTGGTGGACTTACTTTTGTATCATTATATAATGACCCTGGTAATTTTTCTTGTTCTAAAGTATATACTTTTTTTCTGACATGAATAGGGTGACTCTTGCTTTATTTTGATTAGTACTTGAGTGGTATATCTTTTTCCATCCTTTTACTTTTATCCTGTCTACATCTTCTTATTTAAAGTGAGTTTCTTGTAGATGGCATATAGCCTAAATTTCATCTGACAATCTCTGTCTTTTATCTGGTATACTTTGATTACTTACATGTAAGGGGCACATTGGATTTAGGGCTATCATTTTATTGTGTTGTTCTCTCTTTCTCCCTCTCTGCCTTCTTTTGGTTTTGAAGACTTTTCATTTAATTTTTCCATCGGCTCCCCACTTTGCCCCCACATACCTTCTGCTTATAGGTGATCCTTCCCAGTTCTCTGACCAGAAAGAGAGCATTTTTCAGAATGTTTCTGTCTGCATCTGCTGCCCAGTCTGGGATTTGGACCATGCTCTGGCTGAGGTAGGGAGGTGCAGGAGGAAAGAACCCACGGAAACCTTACCTCCATGTCAGGCGTTTTTCACACTTTGACTTCCCTCTGCAATCTGCCTGCTCTCAATTAGTTTTCAGTGTCCTTGGGTAGTTACTTTATGTATTCTGGCCAGAGATTTCAGTCGTAATCAGTGAGGGATTACATATAGTTGGCTTAATCAATCTTTTTTTAAAAATTTTTTTCAATGTTTACTTATTATTGAGAGACAAAGATAGAGCATGAGCAGAGGAGAGGCAGACACAGAATCTGAAGCAGGCTCCAGGCTCTGAGCTGTCAGCACAGAGCCCGATGCGGGGCTTGAACCCACGAACTGTGAGATCATGACCTGAGCCGAAGCCAGACGTTCAACCAACTGAGCCACCCAGGTGCCCTGGCTTAATCAATCTTAATGACAATGCTAAGCGAGTGCGCGCGCGCGCGCGCGCGCGCACACACACACACACACACACACACACAAATCTTTTTAAAAGAGTGATATTGTTTTGAGTTTTTGCATATCTTTTTAATGTCCAGCTTAATAGAAAACAATTGAATTCCGGGACGCCTGGGTGGCTCAGTGGTTAAGGATTGACTCCTGATTTCAGCTCAGGTAATGATCTTCTGGTTTGTAAGGTCAAGCCTCACTTCAGGCTCTGTGCTGATAGTGCAGAGCCTGATTGGGTTTCTCTCTCCCCCCTCTCTCTGCCTCTTCCCTGCTCATACTCTCTCTAAAAATGAATACATATTTAAAAAAAATAATAAAATCTTTTCAAAAATTTAACCTTTTATTTATTTTTTGAGAGACAGAGAGAAACAGAGCATGAGCAGAGGAGGGGCAGAGAGAGACACACAGAATCGGAAACAGGCTCCAGGCTCTGAGCTGTCAGTGCAGAGCCCAACGCGGGGCTTGAACCCACGAACCGTGAGATCATGACCAGAGCTAAAGCTGGATGCTTAACTGACTGAGCCACCCAGGCACCCCAAAAATAATAAAATCTTTAAAGTAAAGAGACATGCTTGAAAAGGGCAAAACTACAGGGACATAGAACAGGGTGGTTGCTGCCAGGGGTTGGGGGAGAGGGAAGGTGTGACTGAGGAGGAGAGCGCGAGGGAGGATTTGGGACGACGGACCTGTTCCGTGTCCTGTAATAGTGGCAACATAAATCCACACGTGTCAGTTTTGTCGTGTACTAATTCAACAAAGAAAGTACTCTTGGGACAACCATTCTCTGGCTTCCAGAACTGGTGCCAATGGTGGCATCATTCAAAACAAGAGGACAGGGTAGGTGGTGGGAGACGACGAGGTTTGGGATATCCTGAGTTTGAAGTGACTTTGGGACATTGGGTAGGTATCAAGTAGGCAGTGAGACACACCATCTGGAGCTCGGAGGAGAGTTGTGTCTGCTCTTAAAATTTTCAGAATCCTCACCTGGTAGAGAATCATGGTTTTCTTCTGAACTTGTACGTGGGTTTCCAAGAATCACCATCTCAGGTTCCTTATCACTGTTGTGTATGTTGGCCTGGACCAGCAGGCTTAACCCTTCTGTCCCAACCAGTACATAAGGATAAATGAGTTGTGGCAACTTCCCGTGTGAGTGCATGGATGGGAAGCGATGTCTTGTTTACGGTAAGAAATAAGACAAAAGCAGAAGGTCATTTAGAACCCGCGTGGGGCAAGAGTCAGCAGGAGTCAGGGGTGTCGGAAGCCAGGAGAGAGTTCGGGGAGCCTTAGAAAGACGGCAGAATATAAGAAGAGGCTTGAGAATGAGAGGTGACAGAAGATAAGGAGCTTGAAAGTGGCAGCTGGAGGGGTTGGTGGGAGATAAGGGGTGTGTGTGTGTGCGTGTGTGTGTGCGTGTGTGTGTGTGTATAAGCATGTGCTACCAGAAAAGCCAATGGAAGAAACTTTTAAAAAGAGGTGCTTATTCTCCGAAAGTAGGAAACGTTCTCAGGACTTAATTATAAGGACGTTATTTGCAGCCGTGCCTGGCATCAACTCAGAGCAGTGGTGGGGGTGGGAGCCAGACTGGAGGCATGGGGAAGGAGGTGGAAAGAAGGTGAAGTCAGGAATGTACTGAGAGGAATAGTATTCTGAAGGGTGCCCTTCATCTCCAGTGTCTTTAACTGTATGTTGGCACCAGGGGCTCCAACACCAGTTAGAGATGTAAGAACTGGAAACAACAGGGCACCTGGGTGGCTCAGTCAGCTGAGTGCTCGCGTCTTGGTTCATGCTCGGATCATGATCTCACGGTTCATGAGTTCGAGCCCCATGTTGGGCTCCGTGCTGACTCTTGATTTCAGCACAGGTCATGATCCCAAGGTCGTGGGATCAAGCCCCATGTCAGGCTCTGTATGGAGTATGGAGCCTGCTTGGGATTCTCTCTCTCCCTCTGCCCCTCTCCACCACTCACACACACACACACACGCACTCTCTCTCTCTCTAAAAAAAGAAAGAATTAGAAAAACCCTCTGTTTGATGATAATATGATTATAAAAGAATCAATGGAAAAGCAACTGCAAAAAGAACTTAGTTAAGTAGCATGACATAAACTTCATATACAGAAATCAGCAGTCTTCAACAGTATCCAGTCAGAAGAAAGAACACAAAGGCAGACCCTAGTCATAAGAACAAATAGTAATAATAATAAAATATATAGGCATTAGCTTAACAAGAAATGTGTAAAATTGATAAGAGGAAAACCATAAATACTCCTGAAAGACACAAAAGGAAACCTCAACAAATGGAGGGCGATGTTTTGGACAGAATGCTCCTGTAAAAAGACGTCCATTCTTTCAAAGTTAATTTATACACGCAGTGCAACCTTCCCCAAATGTCATCATTTTATCTAGAATTAGGAAAAGCTTGGTTATAAAACTTACTTGAAAGAATAAACAAACAAGAGCAGCTAGGAAAACTCTATGAAGACCATGGTTAGAGGCCCCCACTGGCCGTACCAGACGCTAACGCATGTTATAAACCCCCTGTGATTACCATACGGAGGTACCGATGGGGGACTAGAAGGCAAGGTGAGGGTCAAGCACAGGCCCACACCCCCCCCTCCCGGGTGGGATGTGTGTGACATTCCTCAGGCACTCCTGGCTGCCCAGGGACAAAGGAAAGGACAGAAAACAGATGGTCAAACAGATACGAGTCTCCATCATTTTACAAAAATTTTAGTAATATTACAAGAAAAGGGCAATATTATCAGTAGCCTAATCTCCAGGAACTCCCTCCTGTCTTAATGCTTTGCGAGAGGGAAAAAGAACCGTAGCTTGTCAATAGCCAGGCCTCCAGTGACCTGTGAGTCTTTAGCATATGGAAAATCCCTTTAAGAAACTTCACTTTGTCTCCCCCAGCCCCATAGTATGTAACCAGTCTCTCCTCACAACCCCAGTGGGGCTCTTCCCGCCCACGGGGTCCTGTCTCCGTGCTTTATAAAATCACCTTTTTGCACCGAAGGCATCTTCAAGAATTCTTTCATGGCCATCAGCTCTGAACCCCACCATCACCCCAACACCTCATCAGCATTAGCACACAGATAGACCAAAGGAACAGGATAGAAAATCCAGGAAGAGAACCAAATGCATATAGAAATTTAGCATACACTGAAGGTTGCTTCTCAAACTACCGGAGAAAAGAAAGATTTTTAAAATAAGTGATACTGGACTAAGTGGGTAGCTATTTGGAAAAAGTTCAGATTAGATCTGTTCCTCACAACATACATAGGGATAAATTTGAAAAGGGCCAAGATATCTAACTTGTTACAAGTGAGGGGCACCTGGGTGGCTCAGTCAGTTAAGCATCTGACTTTCGCTCAGGTTATTATCTCACCATTTGCGAGTTCGAGCCCTGCGGCAAGCTCTTTGCAGAGGCTCGGAGCCTGGAGTCTGCTTCGGATTCTGTATCTCCCACTTTCTCTGCCCCTCCCCCTCTAGCACTCTGTCTGTCTCTCAAAAATACATAAACATTAAAAAGTAAAAAATAAATTAAAAAAATAAATTGTTAAAAGTGACACTATAGGGGCGCCTGGGTGGCTCAGTCGGTTAAGCATCCTACTTTGGCTCAGGTCATGATCTCAGGGTTCAGTTGTTCGAGCCCTGTATTGGGCTCTGTGCTGACAGCTCAGAACCTGGAGCCTACTTCAGATCCTGTGTCTCCCTTGCTCTCTGTCCCTCCCCCATTCGTGCTCTGTGTTTCTCTCAAAAATAAACAAAATGTTGAAAAAACATTTTTTAAGTGACACTGTACTAGAACTAAAAACCTGATGAATTTCTTTTATAACTTTGAAGTGGGCAAAATTGTGCCAATTCTGATTCAAAGTGTAGAAGCAGCGAAAGAAAAGATCGATACATTTTGATGTGGAGAATAAAAGCAAAAAGAAATGTAGATAAAATTAAGTTTCCCTACAACCTGCAGCCCATTGACAAAAGAGACAGGTGGAGTAGGACAATCCTCAAGTTCACAACTAACTGCCTTAATGTTGATGTGTTGCTAGAGGCAAAAAGCAGCCTTACCTTGACATCAGTCACGCCTCCAGGATCCTGCATGTCTTCTTTAATAAATGAAAATCCTCTTGGGGGGCGCCTGGGTGGCTCAGTCAGCTGGGCGTCTGACTTCAGCTCAGGTCATGATCTCGTGGTTCGTGAGTCTGAGCCCCGCCTCAGGATCTCTGCTGACAGCTCAGAGCCTGGAGCCTGCTTCTGATTCTGTGTCTCCCCCTCTCTCTGCTCCCCTAGCCCCCACTCACACTCTGTCTCTGTCTCTCAAAAATGAATTAACGTTTAATAAACAAACAAATATTTTTAAAAATCTTTTAAAGAAAAAAGAAAATCCTCTTGGAGACTTCCTTTAGCCCTACCCACCCCCGACTTAAAAGTATATAATCAATCGGTCCCCACAACCCCAGTGCAGCTCTTTCTGCCCACAGGTCCTGTGCCCATGCTCTAATTAAACTACCTTTTTGCACTGAAACCATCTCGAGAATTCTTTTTTGGCCATTGGCTCAGAACCCCAAACTGCAAACCACATAATTTTGGTGCTTGAACATGCGGCCTGAGTCTTCTCATCTGGACTCCGAGCCTTGGTGCAAATTTGGCGAGTGGTTCATCTTCTCTTCCTTCCTTTCACTTCAGAGGGTTTTTAGAGAGCGTAGTCTTCTTGGAACACTTCAGTGTCGATCACTCAGGCTGTAATCCTCTAGCCCGCAGCTGCTCTATGAGGAGGAGAAAACCTGCCTTTTGGCGGGAAGTTAGCACCCTAGCCAGAATGGCAAATAAGCCCTGGAAACTTGATCCCCTCTCTTTCTTCCTGGCCTTATACAAAGTTGTCTTTCTTGGGCAAGGGACAGCCACTTAGGTCACCAGGATGGCTGCCAACCTTAAGACTCCTGTGTGACATTTCCTCCTCATTAGTCTAATGTGATCCCCTGCACATCGCTGGTCTAGCCGCTGTTGGCCCCAAGGCAGCTGAAACCAGTATCTGATTGAATTAAAATCCAACCAGGGACCATGTCCCAGGGAAGTCGGCTGTAAAGACTACATGTGTTAGAACGTCGCTTCGATCGTGATGGATTTCTGTCTTTACTGTTTTCCGTCAATGTCCCCTATTAACTATCTAAATTACAACATTGAATAATTTCCCCTTGTAAAAGTTTTCTAGTGTTTTCCACGGGTTAAAAATGGCACCCTCTTCACAGCCTTCATGACACAGCATGACAGGGTATTTCGGTCCATTCACTGGCACCCATTTGTAGCGTAGGATGACGGAGAAGCGGTGGGGTCGGGGTGGGATGCTGGCGGGGCAGTGATTACAGTGATTTCATTCAAGGGCTTTGACACTAGGAACCTCTGACATAGCCTGCGTAGGATGCCACCTGGGAGTCATTGCCAGTGTGTGTGTGATTTTCTTGGTAATGGACCTTCTCTACTTTTCTAGAGGCACGGGATCTTCTTCAGTTCCCAAGAACTCTCCACCGGGATGCCTTTTGACCCACTGGAAACAACACAGGTTGCAAAATTTCAGGGGAAATTTTGTAACATTGCATGACCTCAATACTCCTTAGGAGACAAGGAAAAATGGCCCAGTAATGAGACATTAAGGTTCAGTAGGATCTATCAGATATCTTCTGCAGGAAACAGGGCAAATGGACCCAGGCACCCTGTTTCCAGGTCTGCGCGCTCCTAAATCAGGACCTTGACCGAAGGACTTCTTGCAGAATGTGTTTGGCCAGTAACCAAGCTAATAAATTCCCTCCCAACATTTTGGATGACGATTATCTAAGTAGGGTTCTTCCTAATAAACCATGTTGTTGGAGTAAACACAGGCTATGATTAATGGCTGTGATAACTGTAATCAGTTGTTTCTGGTTAATCAACCTCAGGAGGGAGCAGCTGCCAAAGCTCCTTTTGTTTCAGGGAAGCTCCCCGTCTTCTCGGGCTCGCCAGGGACCGCCCATTTCTAGTTATTGGTGAGAAAGAAACAAGTGTCTGCTCATCTGTCTTCGCTGATGAGCTTTAGAACCAGGAGCCTCTTTCTCTGCGCCCTGGGCTTTTGTCCACCTCCAGCTGTCCGGTGGCACCTCACCGTCTGCCTCCTCCTCTCCCACCGGTTTCTGCACCACCTCGGGCGCGGCCTGCATAGCTGGCTCCTTTGCCTCCTCCTCCCGCCCTCTCTGTCAAGGAGCAAAGAGCACCTCCTTGGACTTACACCGCCCACTTCAGATTTCCCCACCAGGGTCCCAGCTCAAAAGTGGACAATGGGGAAAAATTGATTGTTTTTTAAGTGGACCCAGGTGGAAAATATTTGTTTTTTATTTTGTTTTATTTATTTTGAGAGAGAGAGAGCAAAGAAGAGGCAGAGAGAGAGTGACAGAGAGAGAATCCCAAGCAGGCTCCGCACTGCCAGCATGGAGCCTGACATGGGGCTCAAACCCACAAACCGTGAGTTCATCTTGAGCTGAAATCAAGAGTTGGACACTCAACCAACTGAGCCACCCAGATGCTGCCATATTCAGTATTTAAACTAACTTAACTTTCTTACTTTAATAAAGATAGACGTGTCTTTAGAGTTATCAGCATTAAATATAAAACTTTTATACACTACCAAGGATGACTAAAGGTCAAATAAGCTGTGTTAGCAAAAAGAGGATTTCAAATGGTGGTTAGTGTTGTCTGCCTCAAAAGTTTCATGGGTAATTGTTAAGATAGCTTTCAAAATCTTTGGTAACCTGAAACTTTAAAGTTTTGCTTGAAGATGGTAAATTGGATTGAATTCACTGGACCTCTAAGTCTTTTCCAAACAAGATAAGATACCGAAGTGTTGATTACTGAACATGAAATTTGTCTGGTTTTGACTTCCTATTGCTGAGAAGCTGAGGATTACTTGGGTCTCTTGGTAAATATGCTTTGCGCCTTATTAAAAAATTGAACTATGGAAAAACATGTTTTTTAAATTGTGAAATGTATTTGGGGCGCCTGGGTGGCTCAGTTGGTTAAGTGTCCAACTTCAGCTCAGGTCACGATCTCACGGTTTGTGGGTTCAAGCCCCAAGTCGGCTCTGTGCTGACAGCTCGGAGCCTGGAGCCTGCCTGGGATTCTGTGTCTCCCTCTCTCTCTGCCCCTCCCCTGCTCATGCTCTGTCTCTCTATCAAAAATAAATATTTAAAAAAATAAGATAAAATTGTGAAGTGTATTTATAACTTTCAGATCTAAAGAAGTCTGATATAACAGTTCACAGTTGGTTACTAAATTTTCACTGGAAATTATGGTTTTTAGGAGTTAAAATTTGGCTAAATGTAATTAAGACTGATGGGAACAAGGGTAGCAACTCTATGTAGGACGCAGGAGAGAAATGAGAAAGATCTAAGGAAGGGGATACATTGTGTTGAGGAAAAGGAAAGTAATTTTGTCCTAAAATGAGACAGGTTGTTTGGACAGAAAAGGCCTAAGTCAAAATCTGAATGGAGAAATTGTAGAAGGTTTATTAAGGGAAATCCTCAGAAAAAATTTTATGTGCAATCAAGACTAAGATTGAAATGAATGGATTTTTTAAAATTTCTTTTTATGTTTTTTTAAATTTACTTTTGAGAGAGAGAGAGAGAGAGAGACAGTGTGAGCAGGGGAGGGTCAGAGAGAGAGGGAGACACAGAATGTGAAGACAGGCTCCAGGCTCTGAGCTGTCAGCACAGAGCCCGACACTGGGCTTGAACCCACGAACCATGAGATCGTGACCTGAGCTGAAGTCGGACACTTAACTGACTGAGCGACCCAGGCGCCCCTGAAATGAATAGATTTTAAAATGACCCTGGTGGGGTGCTTGGGTGGCTTGGTCAGTTAAGTGTCCATCTGACTCTTGATTTCAGCTCAGGTCATGATCTCTTGCTTCATGGGATTGAGTCGGGCTTCCTCCTGAGTACGGAGCCAGTTTAAGATTCCCTCTCTCTCTCTCCCTCTCCCACTTCCCTCTCTCCCACTCATGCTTTCTCTCTTTCTCTCTCTCTCTTTCTCAAAAAAAAAAAAAAAGTAAACAAAAGGTTTTCTTCTCATTTGTCTGCCCAGAACACCAAAATGTCCATGTTTTGTCTTTATCAGGTCTTGACCCCTTAGGAAAGTTAAAACTTCTCAGTATTAAAGGAGCTAACTTTTGCTATCAACTATATAACCCTACCTATTTGCCTTTGGAATCTCTTATTGCCACATTGGTTAAATAAACTTTGTGACATGTGCTTTATAACTTTCTGAGTTTTTTGACAAATGTCCTGAGATCTGAATTGTAAATGAAGTCTTTTTGACTAACTAGGCCCTTTTATTTGGTATGTTGAGTTATTCCAGAAGCACTGTAAAACTAAGAATGCTAAGCCTTAGGTTATATTGTTTGGATAAATGCTATAACTATTCTGGAGATTATATGTAATTCCTAAAGTCTTAATATGTTCTGGTATCAGATCATCACTCGACATTCTGATTATTGAAGGGTTATGTGTCACAGAAATAACTCGATTTCCTTGCCAGCTACGTCATAGTGAAATCTCATGTCAAATCATTAACAGTGTCCATTTTCGAGGCTTTTGTCATTTATAGCTATTGGGTTTATCTCTTGCAAAATCTGTTTCATCTTCAAGGAGATTCATAAAAAGGACTTTTGACAAATTCAGGTTTTTGATTACTTTAAAATCATAAAACTAAAATGGGTAAAAATTTCTGAAACTAAGAAAGAAGAGAGCTGCATTCAAACTGAACAAGAATGTGTAACATGGGGGTGGTGACTGACTGGGTGGCTCCGTCCCTTAAGCATCTGATTCTTGATATCCGTTCTGGTCATGATCTCTCAGTTTGTGAGTTCAGGCCCATGGAGAGCTCTGTGCTAACACTGAGGAGCCTGCTTGGGATTCTTTCTCTGTCTCTCTCTCTGCCCCTCCCCCACCCAAAGTAAATAGACATTAAAAGAAAAGAAAGAAATGTAACATGGGACTGAATGAACTGAGGAAGATGTTATAGTTTTTGTGACTCTTGTTTGAAACACTGCTGGCTCTCTTACGTTTGCTCTTCCAGATTAAGGAAACTTTCTCTTAAGGTATCAAGGATAATACAGAAATGTGATAAAATATTCCTTTGTGAACAAATTGAGTCTTTTAACTTTTCTCTTTACCCAAATCCTCTGAAATTCAAAACCTCAGTGAGGGGCTCCTGGGTAGCTAAGTTGACTAAGCATCTGATTATTGATTTCGGCCCAGGTCATGATCTCACAGTTTGTGGGATCAAACCCCACCTTGGGCTCCACTCTGACACCACAGAACCTGCTTGGGGTTCTCTCTCTCTTCCTCTCTCTCTCTCTCTGGCCCACTCCCACTCCTGCTTGCTCAATCTCTCTCTCTCAAAAATAAATAAGTAAACACTTTTTTAAAAAGAATTGGTGGGGGCGCCTGGGTGGCTCAGTCTGTTTAGCATCCGACTTCGGCTCAGGTCAAGATCTTACTGCTCACGGGTTTGAGCCCCGCATCAGGCTCTGTGCTGACAGCTCAGAGCCTGGAGCCTGCTTCAGCTTCTGTGTCTCCCCCTCTCTGTGCCTCCCCTGCTCATGCTCTGTCTCTCTCTGTTTCTCAATAAAAAATAAATGCTAAAATAAAAAAAAATTTTAACCCCCCTCCCTCACTCCTTCTCCTCCTCTTCAAAAAATTTTTTTAATAAAAATAAAAAAGTAGTGGTGACTTTCAGTTCCAGACAAGAAGGCAGAGACTCATTTCTCCATACCCTTCTCCAAGTACAAGACAACTAAGGCATTGTCTGATGTGGTGCTCAATGTACACAGAGGAAATACTTAAAACAGTTATATTGTTTAAGCAGAGGGGGTAAATGGATAGACATAGAAGGAAAGTTTCAGTCCAAGTGGTAAAATATTGATGCTAGACTTACGTGATACATTACATATTCATATTGTAATTCCTCGATCAAATGGTAAGAAAATTGTCCAAAGGAATACACTCATTAGGAATATAAATCAGGGGCACCTGGGTGCCTTAGTTGGTAAGTGTCCGGCTTCGGCTCAGGTTATGATCTCACAATGTGTGGGTTCGAGCCCTGTGGTGACAGCTCAGAGCCTGGAGCCTGCTCCAGATTCTGTGTCTCCCTCTCTCTCTGCCCCTGCCCCACTCACGCTGTCTCTCAAAAATAAACAAAAAACATTAAAAAAAGGAATATAAATAAAAATGGAATTCTAGAAAAAAATGCTCATGTAACCCACAAGAATGTAAAGACAAAAAGACAAAGGAATACGAAACAAAGGGAACAAACGGAAAATGAGTAATAAAATATCAAACTTAAGCCCAAGCATCAATAATTACTATAGATGTAAGTTATCCAAATTAAGCAAAATCAAAAGCGGAGATTGGTAGAGTGAATTTAAAAAACATGATTTGACTGTAATCTGTCCCCCCAAAATCACTTGCAATATATCAATATTAGCAGGTAAAAGGTAAAAGGGTGGGAAAAGATGTGCTGTGCAAACATGAACTTTAAAAAGCCAAAAGTTACCACATTAAAATTGAATTAAGTAGACTTCAGAGCAAAGAAAACCGCTAAGAACCAGAAGAGGCAATTACATAGTGATAAAAGGATTGTTCCATCAAAGAGACATATTCTGCAATAATAATAACAATTCATATAATAATACAATGTAATAATACATCTGCATTCAGCTGCAGAGAGTAAGTCCTCTCCAGCCGTGCCCTGTCTGTGAAGCCCAGGCAAGCCAGAGGGTTTCGGGGGGCTCCAGGGGTCTCACAGTGTAACCCGCCCCTGCAGACCCTGGAGCAGGGGGAGGCCGGAAGGCTCAGATTCAAACAGCCATCTGGGCTCTGAATGAGCACTGGGGGTGTGGGGAGGGATGGAGGGATGGGTGTTTCTCTGACCGTAAGGAAGGGTCCCCACAAGTTATCGCCAGGGGTTTTCCAAGAATAGATAAGCGAGTTCTGAGAATCGATGTGGTACAGGGTAGACCACAAGGTGTGTCAGACCACACACACATATTCATACACCCACCCCCTGCGTCCTGAAAGAAGTGGGAAGAAGGTCCCAATAGGTGTCAAACCCAAAATATTAAACGATGAGGTTCCCCATCACCACCCCATTTCTACATTTCTAGGGATTCCGACTGCAAATGGCAGCAATGGATTTTGAAAAGCCTCCTTTCTGGGCTTAAACTAGGGGAGACCTCTTGGATTAGAGGAGGTTGGGGGGCATGATCATCGATGACATTTGAAGCAGAGTTTGCGAGCCAACGGCTAAGAAAGAATTCTTGAAGATATCTTTGGTACGAAAAGGTGATTGCATTACAGTACAGGGACAGGAGCCGTGGGCAGGAAGAGCTGCACTGAGGTTGTGAAGAGTGACTAATTATATACTTTCAAGTCTGTGGAGGGAGAGGAGGTATTGGTAACGTGGATTTCCAAGGAATTTCTGGATGCCGGAAGCAGGGTTTAGCTCTTGTCAAGATAAGGTTGCATTTAGCGTCTAAGGAAGTGTAAAAATGGAGACATTCAGGCAGCTATAAACGTCTGGGGTCTGGTCTGGTCTCTGACATCTGTCAGTGGGCTGCAGGCTGAGCTTTTCTTGCCTTTGCTTTCCTCATCAGTCACCCCTGAGGCTCGCCCTAATTCTCTGCCCCCCTCGCCCACCCCCAGGCCCCTCAGGGAGCCAGGCACTGCTCCCCCCAGAGCTCCCACTCCCACGAACCCCCCCAACCGCCACCTGTTTCTTGACCTTCTTGGTTCTCATCCAGTCCCCTGTTTACTCACTTCATTTTCCTGGTTGACTTTGGGAGCCATTCAAGTGTCGGCCTCTCTCGCTCTTCCCCTCTGGGAGCCTGCCCTGCGTGGGGAATGCCAGAGCCCTCGCCCACCCAGGCCACCACGAGGCCCCAGCTTTGGTGATAAGAGAGGAGGAAGAAGTCCTGGGGGCAGCAGCTGCTGGGGTGTTGTCCCGAGGGCTTCCAGGCCGAGCAGCTGCTGTTTCCAGGGGAGACGCCCCCAGCAAACAATGAGTCTAATGAGTCTTGACGTTGGGAGGAGGGGAGTCTGGGCAAACAGACCCCGTCTCAGAAAGCCCATACCACCTCTCAGTGGCCCTTTCTTCCCCTCCCCGTGTGCGACGTAGGCTCCCATTTCCCATCCCAGGTAGGTCCTGGGCTGAAGGGGGGCATAGAGTTCCCCAAAGCCTGTTCAGCCAGTCCCTTCTCAGGGCAAAAAGACCTCCCAGAAAACAAATAATTCTCCAGGACGTAGATCCCGGTGACTGCGTGGAACCAGGAAACGGAAGCCTCCATCCTTCTTCACACACAGCCCCCAGCCCCCCAGTTCCTGCCTCGCTCTCCACGGGGGAGCCCCACCAGAAGAGCCTGCCTCCCACCTACAGTCCTCCAGGGAGTACAGAGTGTTCTCCAGGAGACAAGCCCAGTGAGGCTAGTTTTGATCTCCCCATTTTGCAGACAATGTACCCAGGAGGCCCTGCTGACCTGGGGGTGGAGGGACCCACTGGCCGAGGTCAGGTGCCCAGATTCCTGCCCCCACCCCTCACAGTGCCACCTGGACGCAAGACGTGGATGGCTGGGGCCCAGGAATCAGCTTGCGGGGACTAGGGAGCAGCCAGAACCCAGATATAGGTCCTTTGCGATTCTTCCTGGCAGGAGGGAAAGGAAGAAATCCAACCATCGACCCAGCAAACAAGATCAAATACCACCTTCTGCCCCTTACTCCCCACCCTGCCCCCGAGGACCCAGGCCTTCAGTGCCCTGCTCCCCAGCTGTTTCCCTCTGGGACACCACCCTTCCAGTTCTGAAGTTTCCAGAAGGCTCCCAGGCCACAGCCACCAGCTGTTCTCACACCCCTCTCAGGGCCCAGGTGTCTGGGCTCAGCCTCCACCCTTCCCAGGCCTTCAGGGTCCCCATTCGACCTGGCCCGGGGATCACCAGCCTCCTCCAGGAAGTTGGCACCATCTTCCTGGTAGGTGGCCCGGGGTGTGGCCCAAGGAGGTCAGAAACTCTGCTATATAGCCCAGCCCAGGGGCTAGCCTCGCAGCTCCAGGGACCTGCAGGTGAGACAGGCTGGGGTCCCCTTTAGAAGTGGGACATCAGATCCCCTACTCTGGCCCCTGACTCCAGGCTTCCTCACCCCAACCCCAGATCACTGGACACCAACTCCCCATCCTTCCCCGTCCTGCCCTCCCCCACCCTCAACCAGACCCACTGAACGTCTGACTTCCCTATATACACACACACTGGCTCGTGGATCCAGCCTGCCTCAGCCTTCCTGGTGCCCAAGGAGCCCCTGTCCCGAGACTGGGCCCTTCTGTCCTCTCCAGGACAGTGTCCAGCCAGAGGGGCCAGACTTGCCTCCTATGACCCTCCCTCTCTCTCACTGCAGACATGGGGTCCCTGTGGAGCTTGTGGACACTCTGGACCGGAGCCACCCTCCTGTGGGGTAAGTCGGCCTGAGATCCCATCCCTGTCCTCGCTCTGGTCTTGGGCACTCTGCCTGCGGGGCCAGCAGCCTCCATCCGTAATTGAGATGGAGAGACGGCTTCTGCAGAGAACTGTGGGAGAATTTGCCCATTGTCTCCCTGTCCCAGAAGGAAGCAAATAAAAAACACGGTCCCCAAATTAAAGCATGTGAGAACTACCACTTTCTCCATTTTCTGTAACTCAACCAATGTTTTGACTCTGAATCTCATTCTGTGGAGGTGATGGAAATTTTCACTAAAGTCATTCTTGGAGGGCTTGGTGCCTGATACCCAAAGCTTATGCCCAGGATCCAGAGTCTCAGATGAAGCCAGGGTACAGGGGGAAAGGTGGGAATCAGTCAGCATTTGCGTAGGTTACTTTTGAAGCCTTCGTTGTCCCTGATCCTCTGGCCCCATGGGACACTGGGACAGCCTTCCAGCTCCCCTTATTCAGCAGACAGTCCTGTAAACCCCCTGCTCTCTCCAAGATCCTACAGATCTCCTCCCCTCCTCCCCCCCCCCTTCCCAGCCCTGGAGAATCTCTTTCTGGTCGGGGGTATTGAAAAGCACCGACTCCTCTCTCTTTCTAGGAGATACATTGTCCACACTCTCATAATCTTCTTCCCTTTGTCCCCTTTACACCCCCCTCCAAGTTTTATCAAGACAGAAATCAAACGGGCACCTGAATCCAGCCAGTTTGAGCCCCATAGTACTTAAAAACAATTTGCGGTTGGAGATTTCCCAAGGAAATCCAAAAAACCAGCTTCTCTTGAAAAAAATGGTACGATCTGGCTTAAAAAAAAAAAAAAGAGCCCGTAAACCATCATAATAACAGGCCGAAGCTGGTAGCGACGCCCCACTTTCCTCGGTATATGAAGGCTCTGGCTTGCACACTCGCCACCCAGACTGTCTCTCAACATTCACGTTGCTCACTTGGTCCCGTTGGCCTTGGAGCTTGAGATCCCCTTTGGAAGTGTTCAGGCTTTTAGAAAACAAAGCCAGAAAGGCCGGTAGGTGAATAAGGAGAAAGGAAAGAGAGAAGGGGGGCGGGGGGCAGGGACATGCTCCAGTCACTATTACACACTATTTCAATATGGTATCTAGGCCCAGTGCAAGCGGTTACTTGTCCGCGGGGGAGGGGTGGACAAGCAGAGCCATAACTCCTTCTCTCCCCCTCAGGGTTGACCCAGGGGGCCGCAGTGGACCCCCAGGACACCGGGGAGGTGGAATTCTTTGCAGCCTTCCTACAGAACTACCTGCCCGCGCACCGCCCGGTCTCTCTCCACCTCCTCCTCTCCAGTCTGTCGGACAGCCCTGCCTCGGTCTCCATTCTCAGCCAGGCAGATGGCACCTCCCAGAATGTGGTAGTGAAGCCCGGGCAGTCAGTCGTGGTCAAAATTAAGGCCAACGCTGAGATGTTGGGCAGTGATACCTTCCAACAAGCGGTGGTAATCCGCTCAGACCGCGCCATCTCTGCGCAGGCCGTAAACACCAAGCCTGACACGGCAGAACTGACGCGGCTGTGGCCCGTCCGTGCTCTGGGCACAGAGTATTTTGTGCTCACGCCTCCCAGCGTCTCCTCCAAGCACGTCAAAGAGTTCGCTGTGGTGGCTGGGGCAGCAGGGGCCTCGATCAGCATTAAGCTGGCGGGGCCGGTGACATTCCACAGCAAGTTCTATGCAGCGGGCAGTGTCCTGAGCCTGTCTCTGAAGCCCTACCAGGTGGCCCAGGTGCAGGGCACAGGTGAATTGTCCGGCTCAAAGATCACAGCCAGCAGCCCCGTGGCTGTGTTCTCCGGCCACAGCTGCGCCCAGAAACACACCAACTGCAACCACGTGGTAGAGCAGCTGCTGCCCACGTCTGCCTGGGGCACCCACTACGTGGTGCCCTCTCTGTCCTCCCAGACCCGCTTCGATCTGGTCTACGTTGTGGCCAGCCAGCCCACGAAGCTGACCTACCAGCAGGGGGGCACCACTGGCTCCCGCGGGCTCCAGGCAGGTGACGTGGCCCAGTTTGAGGTCCGACCATCCCAGCCCCTCTACTTGTCTTCGGACGTGGGCGTCCAGGTCCTGCAGTTTGGCACAGGTGCCGTGAGGGATGGGGTCACCTATGACCCCCATCTGGCCTTGATCCCGGATGTGGCGGCCTACTGCCCTAGCTACGTGGTGAAGACCATGCCAGGCACTAATGGTGTGGCCATGGTAGTGGCCCGGACCAAGGCGGTTAAGGAGCTGACCATGGAAGGGCGCAGGCTGGGGGCCGACCTCTCGTGGACCGCTGTGCCAGGCAGTGAGTTTTCGTACGCCGAAGTAGAGCTTGGCACTGCTGACAAGCTCCACGTGATTGAGGCCACCACCAGCTTTGGGCTGCTCACCTTCGGGCTGGCCCACGCCATCAGCTACGGGACAGCAGGTGTCTGTGGCCGAAGTGAGTGTCGGGAAATGACCCTGGTCCCCCTTTGTGGGCTCTCTCGCCTCTTCCCTCTTTCCACCCACCTGCTCCCCTGTGGCTGGGCTGTCCCCACCTCACCTCCATCCTCTGGCCCCCCTCCCTTCCCTACCGATTCCCAGCTCCTCCCTCCCCTTCCGCTCTGGGAACTGCTAAATATTTAGCGACCAGTGAGATCCAAGGTCCCAACCAGTCAGAAGAGATGCCAGCCAGACCACTGCAGCAGGGTCTTAGAAGCCCCCACGGTCTAGGGGGGTAGAGATAGGGTCCTAGGGAAGAGCCAAGGTGCCTGGAGGGAGGGATCTCGGGGGGGGGGCAGGGAGGGACTGGCATCAGTTCAGCAACTTCTTATCAAACAATTTGGAAATCTTTTGAAATATTTTTTTAATGCTTATTTATTTATTTTGAGAGAGAACGAGCTAGAGAGCAAGAAGGGAAGGGGCAGAGAGAGAGGGAAACAGAGAATCCCAAGCAGGGTCCTCGCTGTCAGCACAGAGCCTGATGCCGAGCTGGAACTCACAAACCCGTGAGATCATGACCTGAGCTGAAATCAGAAGCCAGGTGCTTAACCGACTGAGCCACCCAGGCGCCCCGGAATTATTTGATATTTTAGCAACTGTACCAGTTGCTAACTACCACTCCCCCACCCCAGAGAGGAAAGTTTATACCCCAGCTCAAGGTGTCTGAGAGTATGATCACAGCAATGGCCACCAGGCTGGGGGAAGCTACCTCTCAATATACCAGAGAACATTCTAGGTGGCTTGCATGTGTTAACGTGAATCTCTCAGACCCGGCCTTATGTGTAAACTTAGGCTCAGAGCTGCCCTCAGACAGTACACTGTGGTGTCAGAGGTCACACATGCCAGACTTCCCAGGTTCAAATCCCACCTCTGCTTGGACAACCTTGGGCATGTGACCTCACCTCTGTGGGCCTCAGGTTCCACGTCTGTAAAATAGAGATAATAGGGGCGCCTGGGTGGCTCAGTCAGTTAAGCATCCGGCTTCAGCTCAGGTCATGATCTCTCAGTTCGTGGGTTCGAGCCCTGCGTCGGGCTCTGTGCTGACAGCTCAGAGCCTGGAGCCTGCTTCAGATTCTGTGTCTCCCTCTCTCTCTGCCCCTGCCCTGCTCATGATCTGTCTCTCTCTGTCTCTCAAAAATAAATAAATGTTAAAAAAATAGAGATAATAACTGTCACAGGATTGTAGCAA